>DF357294.1:174161-194358 GCA_000787875.1 Solanum virginianum | reverse complement strand
TCATCTGCAAATAGCATACACCATGGTACCTCCTCCTGGATAGATCGCGTCAGCTCATCCATCACCAAGGCAAACAAGAAAGGGCTCAACACAGATCCGTGATGGAGTCCCATCTCAACAGGAAAATACTTCGAGTCTCCTCCCACAGTTCTTACCCGAGTCTTGGCTCCATCGTACATATCCTTAATCGCCCTGTTATATGCCAATGAGACACCTTTCATCTCTAGACACCTCCATAAAACATCTCTTGGGACTTTGTCATATGCCTTCTCAAGATCAATGAACACCATATGAAGGTCCTTCTTTCTTTCCCTATATTTCTCCACTAGCCTCCGAACAATATGAATTGCTTCAGTTCAGTTTTAGAATTCTCATATTGTGAAAATCCACTGTCAAAATAATCTTAGTTCAGTGGAGTAGTGGTGAGCTTACTGGGAAAATGTTAAGCTCAGTCCGCATTTATTTTTCAAGGGTGAGATCCCACGCAGCTTGAAGAAGTGTGATATTAAGGATGTTGTTAATATTCCTAGTTGATGCCAAGTAACACTAGTGAATATATTCCTCTTACCTATTACGAATGAATGATATCCTCAAGAAGCATTATCAGATAATTCTTTGGTAACTGTTGTTTTTGTTTGTTGGGCAAATCTATATGCATATTGTTGGTTGCTCTTACTATCAGTAACTGAAAGAGCAGTTTCAATACCTGGAGATGAAACAAATAAAATTTCAAGCTCACACTTTATTTACGGGTTTTTTTTAAGTTCAATCCACCAAATGTAAGCCCACAGGTTGCAAGTGTTCCTACGTAACAACGTAAACCTGTGAAACAACTGCGTTCCTGCAGGACTTATGCTTCCAGGCTTGGGGTTTGGCTTTGACTTCAATAATCACAAGCTTACCTGCTTGAAGCTCAAATTACAAGATGTATGTCAGAACATGTTTTTGTTCTTTTTGATGAAAGTAAAGGTTTTCATTGCTGGTATCAAGGAGATGCATATAAGTTACAAAACAGTAGTAGCAAAAATAACTAAGCAGCTCCATTACAGACATAAAGACAAGGAGCTAGCAAAGTTCAAAAGGGCATCTGGGGAATCTATAGGGGACAAATAAACCCAGCTATACAGATACACAAGGCATTTAGCTCTTAGAAATTGGTAGGCAGTTGGTATCCATCATAGTATCTTCTATTTCTCTCATTCCATGTACTTCAACAAATAGCTGCTGGTATCATCTTCCATATTATGGAGAATGGGACTATTAACTTGCCATTTCCTCCAGCTTTCAAATGCATCTTTGATGTTTTGTTACATGACCCATCTGAGCCCCAAAAGTGTTATAAACATGCTCCATAGATCCGTTGCCACAGGGCATTGTAGAAAAAGGTGGCTATGTGTTTCTATCTCCCTTAGGAACACATAGCATCTGTTGACCATCTGAAACTTCCTCGTAGCTAGGTTATCTTGTGTCAAACATGCTTCATGCATGGCAGTCTAACTGAAGCAACTTATCGGGGGTGAGTGGGTGGGTTGATTTTCTTTTCCAAATATGATTCCATGGCCAACTCTCCGTGATTGTGCTAAGTCGACCTAGAAGTTTGTAGGCTTCCTTCACTGAGAATTCCTTTTTATCTGTAACTCCCCATTTGAATTGGTCTGGGCCTTGGGGGTTGATGTTTGCATAGTGAAGTGCTGCTAGCAGATTTATCATTTCCTCTTAACTCCCAGACTTGTATGTTCCTTCTGAGGATTAGGTTCCAAGCATTTTCTTCCCTGTTCTGATGGACTCTTGAGTCAGGATCACTGCCTATCTGAAAAATACTGGGAAGTCAGACATTAGAGGAGAATTCCCAAGCCATTTGTCTTTCCAAAAATTTATTCTCTGGCCATTTCCTGCTACAAGGTGATGGAACTGTGAGAACTCTTCCCATAGCTTGTACATATACTTCCACACTCCAACCTCATATGGTTCATCCGACAACTTTGGTCTCCAGTGATTCAGTGTTCCATGCTTGGCAATTATAATTTCCATCCATAAGCTTTGCTCTTCTTGTTTGTATCTCCATGGCCGCTTTATCAGGAGATACTTGTTATGCAAGGCTAAACCTTTTATGCCCAAATCCCCTAGCCTCTTAGGCAATATGACTTTGTCCCACTTGACTAGGTGAATTTGTGCATATTGCTATTTCCTTTCCAAAGGAAATCCCTTCTTATGCTATCAAGTTTTTGCAGGCCTTGCCAAGAATGGGGTGGAGAGACATATTATAAGTTGGAAACGCTATTTAGCACACTCCTGATGAGTAAATCTGTCTCCCATAGATAAATACTGCAGTTGCCTAGAAGCCAGACTCTTTTCAAATTTCTGTATGACTCCACTCCAGATGCCATCTGTTTTGAACTTAGCTCTAAGAGGATTTCCTAAATAGGTCGTTGGAATGCTCCAATGCTACACCCCAGGATGGCTGCTAGTTCCTCTAGATTATGCCCTTCATTAATTAGCATACTACCATCATTCTGTTCAATTTTAATCTTCTTTTTCGTATTCCATAAGCCTATCCACGATCATTTGTTCTTTTGATGATTTTGCTGAATTATGATAGTTGAAATGATGATTTTAGGGAAGTTTACTCTGTTGAGTTATGATGCAGCTCTCTTCTATATTTCCTGTCAGGCATTAGACCTTGGAAGAGGTGCCCATCCAGGAAAATACATTGTTGAAGAGATATGGGAAGAGCTTGCGAAAGCAAAATACATGGAGTGGGAGCATGAATCTACCAGGCGCTCCTGGGACCTTCAGAACTTGAAGTGATGATTCTAATTATGTTGCTTATAAATTTCCATTACTTTTGTTGGATTGTTATGCCAACTACATAGGTCACATCTCCCCATTATTTTTCTTGTCTATGCGCCTCAGAGAATCATGCGAGTCAGCTCTCATGGAGAAACATAAGCTTGACACAGCTCAGACAGTAGGGCTTAAAGATGAAAATTCAGCATCTCTTTTGAAGCAACTGGAAGCTGTAGGTGAGGTTTTCATGAAAGCTGCAGTAGATGATATTCCAACTGAGGTGAGCATCTGAGCAATTATTACTTTTAGTAATTCCTTTCGTAAGCAACTATGTTGTATTACCCTCTGACACAAAAAAAATAACTAGGTTCCTGATTACTTGTGTTGTAAAATCACTCTTGATATTTTTCGCGACCCTGTTATTACTCCGAGTGGGCTTACATATGAGCGGGCTGTGATCCTAGAGCATCTGCAAAAGGTAAATTAGCTTAACTTCTCTTAGTTGCATCTTTGTTTTCCATTTGATCTTTTTAATTATGATCCTGAGCATGGAAATTTAGGTGGGCAATTTTGATCCAATCACTCGAGAACCACTTTTACCGTCCCAGTTGGTGCCAAACCTGGCCATAAAAGAATCTGTGCGGGCATTTTTGGATAGGCATGGCTGGGCATACAGGATACAGTAAATTTTTAATTGGCCATACAGGATGCATGTCCTCAGTGGTGCTAGTGAAACCAAGAACAGAGCCAGAGCGGAGCGAGAGGATGCATCTTGTGGTGATAGTCATCTGGCTAACAGCTTCCAGTATGATTCAACATTAATGATGGTTTCTCATGTAATTCATGTTACTCAGAATTGTACAGTGTAGTGCTCTTGTAAAATTGGCTTGTTGGTCTTCATTAATTGTACAGCAAATAATCACCAGCTTTTTGTAGGATGTTACAGTGGAATACTGTCAAATGAAACAATAGGTTTTTTTGATATACAATGTCTGCTTTTGTGTGAAGAATTTGACAGACTTCTGACTTGGTTCTGCAACATATCCTCCATCAATATAGTCACAAAAAGTTGCCCTCTATCTCCGACGGCCAACAGGTGAGATCCAATGGTTAATGAAGTGAATTGAGAACTATGACGTTGGAGTAGTCTCTCTTCTAAAGGTAGGTGAAAGTCAAACTTTTGCTTGCCCCATGTACTAATAGCATGCCAAGAAAGGAATTGTTTAGACTAGAGGGCTAATAGGTTGGTAGGGGTAACTTGATGTCTGGTCTTGTGATATAATAGGTTAAGTTAGGTTAGTATGATTGGTCGTGTCTTAATATTTTGTGATTGTCATCATCCGTCCTATAGTTGTTGTTTTTATTGTATTTACATATTATCATTTTGTTTTTCATTTTTAGTTGTTTTTCATTTTTTTTTTTTATATCTAGTATTTTTCGTTTATGGTGCTTGATGTTGAGATGAGGGTAAAAACTTGTATTGAAATCACACCAAATCAATAAAACTATTATGGTCGAGTGATATGACCAAAGTAAAAAAAATTATATTGGAACATATATATTGATTTGATATAAATATTTAATTTTTACCAAATAAAAGTTCCAGTTGCAAATAAATAAACAAAAAAAAAAAACAAAAAAGTAAAGCTTCATAAAGTCCTTGGATTTTGACCCTTTAGGTAATAGAACCCCTCAAAAGAGAAAGAGGCTATAAGGACAATTACTAAGGGCGCCTTGAACTTCTAAAATACCCTAAAGTCAAGCCAGCAAAAAATCAAGAAAATCATCTTGGAAGGCCAAAATGTATTAAAATAAATATTATTGCCCTATCGGATCTCTTGAAAAACACATTATCCATTCAACTACCTCTTTTTTTTTATATATATATATATATATATATATATATATATATATATTTTCCATTTAAATATTTCCTCCAACTCAAACTTATTAGATACTCCTAGTGATATAGGCCACTTGTCCAAACTGACTTATTTGATCAAATTCAGATTTGGTAGGACACTTTTACCACTGAAAATGGCTATATGAAATTGTGTTTGACATGTAATTTCGAATTGATTTGAGAGAGATTTTATCGGAATTATTTTAAAATATATTTTTTTTTAAATTTGATATATTTCATATAGTCATAATAAAGAAAAATATAATCTAATCAAGTATCAAAATATTGAAAAAGAACAAATAAAATTAGTAAAATTTATTAAAAGTTGGATCGGTTTGGATCTTTACTCGCTTTATAACTCATTACTCAAATCGTTTTAACCTAATCCATTTTTATCCAAGCAAATTTGAGTTGGATTGGATCTTGACCCGTTTGATATTTTGGTCCATCATGACCTGCTGAAATTTGACTTAACCTGTCTAATTGCCACCCATACTCACAAATATGTAATTTAATTTATCTCCTAAAAAATATAAAAACTTAAATAAATGAATGCACAAATATGAAAAAAGTTTCAAACATTTACTTTAAACTTTGAATATTGAAAAAGGCCTAAAAAATTTAATTAATTTAGGAGAGCAATAGTATTGTTTATGCATGATTAAAATGTACATTATTTATGCATATATCATAGATATCGAATCTCCTTCAATTAATTCGTATATTTATTTTTTCAAATTTTAAATTCTTTTTCTATTTTTTTTTTTGATTTTCCACCAGATATCCAATTATATCTGAATTCATGTTACGTAGGATTCATTTAGAAGGAAGCATTCTCTACTAAAAAAATTTATTCTCAGTACTCAAACTCAAAATATCTGATTAAGAAAGAAGCAACTATTTAACGACTAACAAGTGTATTTCTGTAATGTATAATATGTTCCAAGAAATACCGCCTCGTGAACCCATAGATATCGTAATTTATTATGAGCCCCCCGATATTGTAATTTGGACTTTTTCATTTTCCATGTTGTCAACTCTTCTGACCACTGAATTAAAAATTTACAAAATCCCACTCGCCCATGTCTACGGCACGTGAAGTCTAAGCTAGACTATGTATGCACACAATGTGTATTTGTCGCGTTACACATTCTAAATAGCGAATCACAACAATAACATATTCAACGTAGATTTAAGTGGTCATATTGGATCCTTGAGAACTATCACAAGTACGATCAGCCTATATATATTTGAACGAAAATGTCGTGTCGTCCAATGGAGCCTAGAAGAAGGTGACTCGCGCAGACAGCTGACTCCTTTTCAATAGAAAAGAATAGCCAAACCAACCCAGCTGGGTGGTCAATCTCAGAGATCTTATCAGCCGGCAAATCGGAGACGGACGACCACGTCCCTGTAACTACAAACTTTAAAAAGATAATTTTTAATTGACGAACAAGCATAAATTATATTGAATTATTGTCATTGAACTATTGATTTTGAACATATACTAATTCTATCATGGAACTGATTAATCTTTTGGAATTGATATATTTGAGTTGAAGTGTTTTTCGAAAATAACCTTCTATCTCGATAAGATAATAGTACATTTTATGTTTTCCATCGAATACGTGGACAATAAACATAATCAGTATAAACTAAAATCATGTTTTCATGTATAATAAAATACACGTACTTTAATATAAATGGAACAGAAAAATAAATAAATGGATTGATGCTATTTCTTATCTATCATCTAGTACGAGTTGTCGCGGGGAACAATAGGCAGCCGTTCACGGCGGTAGCGTGAAACCCGACGGTCCGGCACTTAACCACATTCGTCTGCTTTGACGGTGACAACCACGCTGGCGCCTGAGTGATGTTGGTTGTCCTTTTGTATACAGCAAGCCATTTGTTCTGCATGAATCGGTGTTTCCTCCATGGAGGAAACGTGAGCCCTCTGCTTTTCAACGACCGTCGCGCGGCGTCACTCATTACTCTCAAAATCTGCTTTAGCTCTTCACTATTTCCAACAAAAATATTTGGCAATGACTGTAATAACCGTTCGTACTGAATCGTCGGCCTCGCGATCTCGAACTCTGCTTTAAAATCGAGATCGACGAAGTAACGAGTAGTGATCCGATTGGCGGAATCCGATCTCGTAATGTCAATAAACTCATAATTTCCGGCAGCAAGTCCACCGGAACTCTCCCATTTCGTCTTGCAAACCGCCGCATTGTAACCGAAATTCCTAAGATATGCCATTACATTCCTCTGGAGCACCGATTTATTCGATTTAAAGCACGAAAACACTTCTATCCCCTTAGCAACACATGATACAATCACATTACGAAACAAATCGAGTTCGCTGCGGAAAACAGGGCTCGTTATTTCCACAAACCTGTCAATTGAATCACACATTGATACATCAGGCTCAGAATCTGAATCATTCTCCGGAGTTTCATCTCCGGCATTGTCTTCTGGATCACCGAAAACGAGACCGGAGAAACTAGGCGAAGCAACAGCATCATCGGCATGAGCGCTGTGTTCACTACCGCTGCTGAAGTAACCAATTTGTCGTTTCTCAGTACGGCCGACGATCCGAGCCTTCATTTTTTCGTCTAACGGGTCAGTAACTCTCTTCATTCTGCTAAAACCAAACATTTTTTTTTCCTTCAATTTTTTGTAAAACACAATTAATTAGTTTGGAGATATGAGAATATTCGAATAAAAATTGGAATTCAGAAACAGGGGAAAAAAATAAAGAGTGAACAATGGTTTTTATAAGTGTTTAGAAAAATAAAATAAAGAATATACTGGAGAAAATTCTGGTAATTAATTGAATGCTTGGTTAGCTAGATAAGGGAAGAGGCATAGGGGGTGCATATGACTCTTCGGAAAATCGAAAAGGTAAAATATTAACTAATAATTGATTGTTGCATGGAATTGGATTAACATAGGAAGACGTGTTTTTGGGAGCTTATAATTTAAACTAATCGAAAATAATTATAATTATAATAAAGAGATGAATCGGAAGAAAGAAATGTTTACCATGAACAATATGGATAAGATCGTCGTCCTATGAAAACGAAAACTCAAAATAGTGACAATTTCAAAAAATTGAGAAAATATTTTTCATGAATAGTATGGTTTATGGCCAGTTTAATTTATACTGTTCTTATGACTTTGGTTACAAGAAACTGAGCTGTACAAAATCTTTAGCTAATTTGGAAATATATTTGCCTTTTATCCTTAGAATATAAAGCTATAAGCTGACTCTGTATACATTAAAGCTACCATGGATTCGACAGTCAATGCCAAACTTTGCGCCCAAGCAACATTGTAGAGTTGCCACATAAGCGTTAGTTCATTCGAATCCAGATTTAGTCGAATCCAATATTGAAATTGAATAGAAAATTTAAAAAGTTTAGCCAAACACATCCAAATTTATGAACTCATTTTTAAATTTCATTTCAACACTTCAATTTAATTTTGTTTCATTTTAATCCTTCAATATCCAATTTTCATGTTTCATTTATATACTTCTATACAAAAAATCAATAAAGTAAAAAGAATATACTTCACGGACCATGAGATAACACAAAAAGTCAATTTAAAAAAATGCATACACAGCTCCTGTAATTTGCCCTCAAGTTAAGAGGGTTAGTGCATGTATTTGGCCCAATTAAATTACTATCTTTGCGTTTTTGATCCCCAACTCAAATTTTAAACTTTTCAGTAAAAAAAAAAAATTCCTTTTAACTTCAACGGAACCAGTCAGTCAGTCACTGGTGAGGAGTGGTGGTATTGATGGTGGCAAGAAATAACATCGGATTTAAAAAAATAAATAAAATTTTCTTGATTTTTACTCTCTTAAAGAAAGTGTGATGCATATATTATGCTACATTATTTATTTGCGTTTAAATGATACACTTTAAATGACATTGAAGTGTCTATTTGAAACAAGTCATAGTTAAGTGTCAAAATGAAAATTTATGGTAAGTTTAAGGCCCCTTGTGTTTGACCTTTATGTTTTTTATTTTTAAATTCGTTTGCATTAGGTCCAAATGTTGCCTTTATTGAAATGATTTTAACTTGGTCATGGGACTAATTATATTAAATACTTAATAAGTGAAATTATACCTTTCTTTAGAGTCTAGATATTTCATAAATTTCTTCACCTAATAGTTCAAACTTTTCTCTCTGAACCCTAAAATCTGAATCTAAATCTGAATCCTAAACCCTGATCTAAGTATTCTATTTATCGTCATTTATATGATACAATTTAATTTTAATTCATTTAAAAAAGAGGGTCATCTTTCCTTGATAATAAGATTAACATGATGGACTATAGGCAGCATTATTCAATTTAATATCATTACATGTAAGCTTCCCCTTCATTTTTGTTGAAAAATAATATTCAAAAGCATAAGATAATACAGAAGAATATGAATTCATCTCTTTCAAGAAATTGACTTTATAGAAGCTGGGCCACCTAACATGATTAGCTGTGGTGGGCTACTTGGTCCATTGGGCCGAATCTATTCTCAAATTCACAGCCCATTTAATTCGGAGCCCATTAAGCAGGCTGCATAATTCTGAGATCGAGCTATTAACCTCACCAAATTGTCATTCTAAACATGAAATGAAATTAAACACATAGCCACTTTGAGAATTTCCCATTTAAGATATTGTAAAAAGAATAAACTTCACAAATGGTAGGTATGTTAAGCGTAATGATGCTTCATGGGTATAGTTTTCTTAATTACTCATATAAAATACGTAAAATTTTATAGATTTGATCGCTTCAAAATATTTCAGGCTCATGAAACTGAAATTTACAAAAACTTCAAACATATGGCAAACCAAGCTTCAAATAAAATGTTTCGAGGTTTAGTTTGAAATTTTAGTTTTTATTTGATATCTTTTTTGAGTTGTCACGTTTTACCTTAATTTCAATTAAAGAATACTGAAACAAAATTAAGTAATCTACCTTTTTCTTTCTTAATTTATGTGGTACAATTCTAATTTTAATAATCAAACTTTTAAATATTGATTGTAAATACTGAAATAATATTTACATATTTAAAATTAAATTAAAAAAACTTTAAGTCACCATAGTTTACGACTCAAAATATTTAAAAGACATGAAAAAAATCAGGTTAAAGAAAATCCATGTGCCTATGACACTTTAATTTTCGAATAAAACAATGTAAAGCAACCAAGAAATTTAATTCTCCACCAACACACAACTACTTAAAGTTGATAATCTTGTCATCATTAAAATTAAAAAGCTTAATTTGCTTGCTTTGTGCTGTGCACGTACATGACAAGCCATAGACCCAACATTTTATGACACACACCTATATTATTAAAATATATATATATATTTAAAAAAAATTAGGTTGTGTAAATATGTCACTGTACAGACCATCAAGGAACATTGTGTAATATTTTACTTCTCATTTTTGCTTCTTTTGCTGGTAGACAATGGCTACACTTGATTCAATTACACATTATTTTTTATTTGCTTTTTAATCACTCTCACACCTATTATTTTTTGTTTGTTTGTTTAATTGGTGTGTCTCTTTTTATTTGTTTATAATATTGACGTACAAATTAGGTTCCTTAGTTACTAGGTAATGAATTGACACTCAAAGGAATTCTAAGAAGCTAGAAAGAGCTCGTGGATCAAAAGTCACAGATTTCTCTACAAGCTACAAGTTCATTGGTGGCTTGTTGGCTATATCACTTCACGGGTGAAATTTCATGACGATATTTTAGAATTTCACCCATAAAATTAAAAATTTCACGATACTAACTAAAAATGAATTGTTCAACTCTTATTCGTTAAGAAACTAAAAATAACTAGAATAAGTATTCAATATCTGTGAGAGTTTGCTTTTTATCTTTCTCAGAGCAGTCTGATCAAATAGGGAATCAGACCACTCTTGATTTTTTAACTAGTCATTAACACCCCCCACCCAATCCCCCAACGATTAGATGTGTCAAATTGCAAGATATTCTCCTTTTCTTGCGATATATGACATTTCAAAAGAGAGGTCAAGAATTAATTTGTGTTGTCACCGCCTTCTCAGTCGAGTTGATCATACCATGATTATCTCGTATAATTTACATCTCTTGTAAATTACAAAGTATTACATATTAGCAAGTTTATTCAATGACCACCCAAAAGATAACAATTATGAATTTTCATTCTGAGTTTCAAAAAAAGCTCTATAATTAAATACAGATGGTTGTTGAAGATGATCAATGGTATGTCGTATACAAAAATATATAGACCGTCAAATTAATAAGAGTGGTCCAGTACTCCCATTGTTTCCATGAAACTCATATATATAACAAAAATATATGCTTTTTTCCCACCGTTTTGGTTTATGAATTGGACTTGATTCTTATTAATTAGATTACGTAATATAGTGTGTTAAAAATTCATTAAATATATCTCTACAAATTAAATTTATAACTTGATTACTAGACGTTGATGCCAATATACTATAATTCATAATCAACAACAACAAACTCACTGGAATTCCATATGTGGGGTTTGGGGAGGTTAAAGTATACGGAGACATTATCATTGTCTCGTAGAGATACAGAGACTATCTTCGAAAGACCCTCATCTAAAAAATATACTATAATTCATAATCAATAAAGCTAATTAATCCTCTTCGTCCGATATATATATATATATATATATATATATATATATATATATATATATGGGGTTTGGAGAGGTTAAAATATACGGAGACCTTACCATTACCTCGTAGAGATAGAGAGACTGTTTTCGAAAGACCCTCATCTGAAAAATATACTATAATTCATAATCAATAAAGCTAATTAATCCTCTTCGTCCGATATATATATATATATATATATATATATATATATATATATATGATGCGTATATGCAAAATTTTGTACTAGCAATTTCATAACCGTGCACCATACAACAAAACTAACAACTACAACAATCACAAACTCAAAAATATAATCTCACAGATGGAATCTGAAGAATATAATGTACACATAGTCCTTACACCTCATGATACTATTTTCGATAGACCCTCGACTTAAATCAAACGAAACAACAAGCATGCACCAGGATGTAAATTGCTGTGAGAACTTGGACATGAATTGTTTGTCAATAAACTTGTGCTGGTCAAAGATGGCTATAAATGAGAAAAATAATACTGCAAGGAAAAGGCTAGCTATGAAACAGTAATTGAGACTAGAGATATCCAACGACATAAATGCCTCTTTGCCAAAATAGATATAGCCAAATATTGCTTAAAAAAATGCCTAATAAATACTACTCTCCGTCCACATTTATTCATTTAAAATATTAAAAATAAATATTCATTTTCATTTGTCTAATTTAAAAAATTAAATGATAATTTATTATTTTATATTTATTTTATTCCTAATTTTCAAATAAAAAATATTGTTAGGTGGCTGTAACACTTTGAGAGTATGGAAGAATTATACTTTCTCCTCACCATTTTCCTTGTCATAATTTTTATTTACAAACTATTTATTTGACTATCATACTTTATTCATTATCTTTAATTATTTAAATATTAATTTTTTTTGATAAACAAAAAGAGTTAACGAACAATCAATCAGATATTCGTCATCTATTTTCATTGTTCAGATCTTTAACAACACGAAAAAATTATTGTTCAACTCTTTGACAACATGAAAAAACCAAAAATTCTACCCTCCCTCTCTATCTATCCAAGTGATGGAAGGACAGTGACCTTTGGTTTTCCCTCCGGTCAAGAATTGAGATTTCACGATCATAGCCAATATGATCTTATGCGAAAAATATATATATTATGATTCTTAAGAATTCAGTGGGCCCTTTCCCTTCAAATCAAAAAAACAAAGAAGGGAATCCAAGTGTCAAATAGGTTTAGAAAACTTGGTGGAAAAAAAAATGTGAATGAAGGATTCCACTGAATTAAAATCACAATATTGAGGTACTTTCACGAATTATTAGTATCAAAGACAAAATAAAAAGAATATATACAATTATGTCCGATTTTCTTAATATAATAATTATTTTGGATCATCTATTATAATAAAGACAACAAACTAAGTAAAATGGTCCGAAGAAAATATTAATTAGAGGTCATGATACAACAGATTTTATTTATAACTTAATAATAGCTCAATTATTGACCTTAACTAGAGCATCAAAGAGACTACCAAAACTTTATATAGTGTTAGATCTCCTACTGCATAGCCATGGAAGTTTGAACATTGACCAGAAAAAAAAAAACACAAGAAATAGAAATTTTATTTATCCACGTTTTCTAAGCACTTATTATGTTCTCAACTTCTACAGTATATTCTCACGCTATAAATATTTTTTATAATTCACCTATATATAGTTTAGTCAGTTATAATATGTTATATATCATTCTTTTACAGATTATCAAGACTGTGGAATTAGGTCAATAACAATCTCAAATTAATATATACCAGTGATAATAATTAAATGCATGTTAAATGCTTAATAAATTTCTTTATACAAATGTATGGTTTAAGAAAAATTACTGAGTTAAGACGAATCATCGATTCACCCATGCATGTTAAGACATTCGCACAATATTTATAAATATTTGATACGAACATGATTATTAATATCGTATATAAAATTTTAATTCTAGATTATCATTTCTTTATGACTTTCGCTTGGTGTCAGCTATCCGCAGCATGACCCGACTAAATTTAGATTCGTCTCATATCTGAAAGTAGCAAAGCTCTTCCTAAAATAATATGACTATATATCCAGAACTCTAACATGAGACTAGATATGATATTCAGGACTTTGAACCTTATAGAAACGGGAGTCTAATGATCCTTTAAAGTTATTGAATTCTAAAATCACAAATATCGAACTCAAAATTGAAGGACTAATATATACAATCGAAGATGAATAAAAACTTATCATTCTGTCACGATCCTTATGATGATTCTGATGGGAAAACGTGGTGTTATCTGTGGTTGGTATAGGAAGACAATTTCAATTACGTATATTAGTTGCATGATTGAATATACTGGCTACGAGTTGGCAACTATGGCTGGCATTTCTGCAGCAATTTTTGAGACAAAATAGTATCAATTGTCAATTTCCAACACATATTTCCACTAATGCCCAAATCATTTGTTTTTGGACAATATATGTATATATCTGTGACAAAAATGTAGTTATTCGAGGTTTTACCGCGTTTCTTTTGAAAAAATTATTCCTCCACAAGAATACAAATACATTTAATACTCTCCTAGAAATAGCCTTTCTATTTCTATAAGATGGTGGTAAAATCTCCATATATTTCATCCTCAGATTCCACTTGTAGGATTCTACTGTTATTGTTGTTGTTGCCGTTTACTTTTAATTGTAAAAAAATTTCTAATTTGATTTTTCAGTTTTACTTGGTATTTCTGACAAATCAAAATCGGACAATTTTTTCCTATTATATCTTCAATTTATTTTAATTAAATTAATGTCCTTAAAAAATATATTGAATAAATATATCTTAATAAGTATGCCAAATTAAAATTTGACAACTAAAAACGAACGGAGGGAGTACTATGTAACATCCTATTCAAAGGGTCATTTACTTTTTTATGATCAAACAATACGTCTGATTCCTGAAATCTGACAGGTAGTGCATGTCTTTATAAATTTATTTTTAATTTTACACGTAAAAAAGTTAAAAATAAATGAGGCATACATTTTAATTGTTTCTTCTTTTTTTTTTTTTTGGACAAGTTCTATTCAAATTGTGAATAATTATTCATACATTTTTATCCTATTCCTAGAATTGAATACTTGTTTTTTTATTGTAGTTATATGACATCTTGACAAGAGTTTAGTCACACAGAGAAATTTTCAAAGGATAATTTCATTTTATTTTATATTATAAGTGAATATAGAAGATCATTTTCTCCTTCGAAAAAATATAAGGCTAATTCGTAAATGCAATATATATATATATATATATATATATATATATATGTTCAGAATGTGCAGAATACTCGTGATTCAAACATATTGTCTTAGAAGTATTCTTGAATAAAATAGGAGACCTTGTCATAAGATATCATACATATAATAAATATTGAATTTTTTAGAATAATTAGTATGTTTATTTATTTTTAAAAATGAGGAAGGAAAGAGAGAAAAAAAAAACTCTTGCTAACTAGGTAAAAGTTTAAATAATCAAATAACTGAATTATTAAGACATTCTGTTGAGATAGAATGATTGATTGACTCTTTCCTTAAAATATTGCACAACGTAAGCCAGACTTTTAGGAAATTATTAGTTAAGTACATTGTTAAACATTTTTTCAGCAGAGATTATAGTGGAAATTTGAGGTAGAATTAGTCTTAAATAGTCAAAATGACCCCTTAATGTTTTGCATTTATTATCTAATTATGCCAGTCTGGAATAGGTGTGTAAAGAATGATTTAATTGCATTTCGAAGAAACAGAGTTCAGTAATTTATATAGTACTCTTAATTATTATAAATTATTTAATAAAAGTAAAATAGATAGAAAATAACTATATTATTTCTTGATTTTGTAAATTGAATGTATATTTTTAATAAAATGCGCAAGTAATTGTGGATGTATAATTGTATATATAGGGTAACTATGATTACTATACTATTGTATAATAATAGTACTATATGTGTATTACTAATAATACTATTTATTATAATTAAAAAATGTTAGCCCAACATTATCCGATTTAATCGGAGAAGTTGGAATAAGCGCAATGATTGACCTGCCCATAACACGTTATATTAAGGGATTGTAAAAATAATAGTTGTATGCAATTTTTATTTGTTACTATTTAACTTTTTGACGTGAAGTTGACTAGACTTTAAAGCTAAATTAAAGTACCTAAATTTAATTTTTAAAATTTAAATTTAGACGACTGAGAACTATACGAAAAATATTATAAGTTATAATCTTTCTCATATTAGCACGGTGAAAAAATATATCATAAAATATTAGTTAAAATTTATGTAGCTTGACTTTAATAAGCGAAATAATGACAAGTAAAAATGAATGAAGGAGTAATAATTTTGACATGATAATTTGTCTACATAATTATTTTTTCTTAATTATCTACACAACTTGTTTAAATGAATATGTAGATATATTGAGAGATACTTTTTTTTATTTTAATATATATGACTTATTTTTATTTTTAGTCAACCCTAAAAAATGATACATTCTATATTTAATAATAGTTTAACTTTAAAATATTTATTTTACTTTTAATGAAATGTTTCTAGCCGCATAAATATTTATAACTCATTTTAATTAAACTACACGTTTAAAAAAGTTTTCTTTCTTAAACTCCTTGCCAAGTTAAACTAACTCATATAAAATTGAGACAAAGGGGAGTATAAAATTAGGAACGTGATTATACTTGACAAGGCTAAACTGATACTCATCACATACAAGATGAAGAAAGCAAAATTGAGATGGTTCATGCACGTTAATTTTAAGAGAAGTACAGGTAAACTAAAAAGGAATTGATGATAGGGGTGGGGGTAGGGATGATTACATAAGATATAACATATCTTAGCTTACGGACATTACCCTAGATATGAATTAGGAAGATATTAAATTCGAGGATAACCGTAGAAGGTTTATTATAGGTAACTGAGTGTTGTAATAATAATTAGTGTATGTATAGTATCTTTTCTCCCAAGTTTTACTATTACCGGTTATTTCATTTGTTTTGTTTATCTTATTATTTTGATTTATTGCCTTTTTTTCTTTTTATAATATTTTTTATTACGTTAACTTTGAGCAAAGGATCATCAAAATAACCTCTCTATCTTAGAAAAATAAGCATACAAGATTTTATAATATTTATATTAATTGATGTTTAATGTAATGTCTTGACAATTAATTTTTTTTTTAAAAAGTAGTTAATCAATAATAAGGTGAAAAATGAAAAAAAAAAACCATCTTTTGACAAATTTTTAAATAGTGTACATTTCATAAGTAAATATAAACAATGGGATAACTTATTCTTAAATATAGAAAATTAAGTTTTCAGAGTGGAAGGTTCAGCGTTAAACTTTTTTTCTTTCTTTTAAAATAAAAATTTTAGATATTAAAAAATTTATACAAAAAATATTATTCTCTTCATCTTCTTTTATGTGATACTATTTGATTTGATATGGTGTTTAAAAAAAAAGGATGACTTTTGAAACTCGTGGTCTAAAATCATTCTTAGATATTTGTGTGGTTGGAAATCATGGTAAAACGAGAATTTTAAAGATAAAATGTTCCCAATTTAAGTAACGTGACATTCTTTTTGGGACGGATCAAAAAGGAAAGGGTGCTACATAAAATGGTACGAAGGGAGTACTAATTACAATTTTTTTCATATTTATATGATAATTTTTTTTAATATAATTTGACTCTAAAAATAAAAATTGTGAAAACTAAAAAGGGACGGAGTAAATCAATGAGATTAATTACTTTCTTAATCTTAATATAGAAAATTAAGTATTCAGAGTGGAAGTTTCGGCATTAAACTTCCCCTTTCTCTGAGCTACAGAAATAAGTTATAAATATGAGACAAAAACTTTCCTTTTCGCTTATTTAATTCCATTTCTCCGCTTTCCTTTTCCTTCTCCATTTTCTTTCTGTCTTCTCCTTAACTTTCTGAGTTCATGGATAATGACTACTTCTCTAATGGTGGAATTCAACCACCCTTCCATTTTGACCCCAAAACTCCATTAAACTCTCTACATTCACCTCCACAACCGAATTCTGATTACTTTCTCAACACCCATTTCGATTCAGAGTTGATTTCGATAGTTTCATCGCCAAACACTGTTGATTCCAGTTCATCACTCTGCGAATTGATTGGGAAATTGGGTTCAATTTGCAGCTCTCCTTTAGCCCCATTTACTAATAGTAGTAGTAATAATATGACTGATTCGACTAGAACTTCGTGTTATACTACACCCATGAACTCTCCTCCAAAATTAATGAATCAAATGGGTAAAGATAGATTACCCAATTTGGGGGATTCAGTTCTTCTGAATTCTCCCCCAATTTCGGGTGCTAAGTTTTCTCGTTTTGGTAGCCGTAGTTTCAATGGCAGAACGAGTCAATTTGAGCTGAATAACGAAGAATCGCGTTATGGATCTGGTGCTGGGGTTGTTGGGAGAGGGAATTTGACTAGAATATTGAGTAGTCCTTCTCTTGTACAAAACATGATGTGTGAGAGATTGAATTTGAGCAAAATTTCAGGTCATAATGAAGAGTGTTCTGTTTCTGAGCAAGACCCAAGTGGTGAAATGGGATCAAAAACAAGAAATGTATTGAATTTAAGGAAAAGAAAAGCAGTGAAATCGAAGAATTTTGTGCCGATTGTTGATGAAACTGAAGATGGTAGAGGAAAAAGGAGAGCAAAATCAACAGAAGGTAATGGAAGTGTTAAAACGGAGGAACAAAAGGGAAGCGAAAATGAAGAAGCTGAGAAAGAAGAAATGGAAAACCAAAAGATTGCTGAGCCACCAAAGGATTACATTCATGTTAGAGCAAGAAGAGGTCAAGCTACTGATAGCCATAGTTTAGCTGAAAGAGTAAGCATCTCAAGTTCAACTTTTTTTTTCCTTGGTTTGCGTAATTATTTTGTGACAATTTTATTACTTAATTATATTATCAAGACGTCTTATGATTTTTTGAGAGGTAGCAATAAGGTCTGCGTACATTTTACTCTTCTCAAATTTCGTTGTTATTTGTTTAACACATCTTTATATGCGAATTTAATTCTTTTTTATGAGTCAAAATCCGTAAAAAATCATTTTGATATGGGATGGTTGTGATAATGGATGTTAGGACCATTTCCTACTCTAATTCTACTATATTAAATTTTGTGCCCTTTTTTTTGATGGGCACGTTAGTTGATTCTATAAGATACTTACGACCTCCTATAAAGTAAATATCAGATAACTCTGTGCACGAAACCTTGAACAGATGGAAGTTTTGTTGGACTACATATAGTTTAATGATGTGAAGGTGAAGTTTCATGTGTAATTTTGTCTAATTATTGCCTTGTTTGCCATTTGATTAGGTTCGTCGAGAGAAGATCAGTCAAAGAATGAAGCTTTTGCAGGATCTAGTACCAGGCTGTAACAAGGTTTGTTCCAAATACTTGAGTAATTTCTTGATGATCACATTGAGATTTAAGTTTAACATAAATAAACAATTTTTACTAGGTTACTGGAAAAGCATTGATGCTCGACGAAATTATAAATTATGTCCAGTCACTCCAACGCCAAGTCGAGGTAATGCAAAATTTTATCGAAGCATTATGTGAAAATAGCCAATGAAATGTGTTTTGATTCTTCTTCGTATGGCAACATTTTGCAGTTCTTGTCTATGAAATTGGCTTCAGTGAACCCAAGAATGGATGTTCACATTGATAATCTACTTCACAAAGAAGTAAGTGTTTGATATATATCAGTGAATGACTTGTTGATACATACAAATGGAGTTTCATGGGGTTATTTTTCCGTTGTTTTAGATATGTCAACCAAATGTCTCTTTGCACCAACATGTGTACCCAGCAGATGGATATGGTGAAAATCTTACTCAGGTAAATGATTATATGAATCCTAACTGACTATATCGCTCCATTTTAGCTCATTTCCGTCCAATATTATGTTATAAAAAAGTAGTAGATGTTCAATATTTTCCTACATTTTTCCAGCTTCCCACAGTATGTGAAGATGACCTCCAAAGCATTGTCCAGATGGGATTTATTCAGAACCCCAACCAGGATTTGATGTTGCAGTCACTGGGATTTATTCAGAACTCCAACCAGGATTTGATGTTGCAGTCACAGACATTCCCTGGTAAGAAAAGGGGAAGCCATTTAATATATTTGGAGAAAAATACCTTAATTTGTGATTAATATATTTGTTTCTTCTGCTGCAGTGCCTAATTCTGATTCTCACATGAAAATTGAGATGTAATCACAATTTAAAGTCCCCACGGGAGAAAGAGCCTAGTGTCATCATGAGTAAGTTATTAAGTGCGCACGGAAGTCTTAGTGAAAGTGCGACGCTGGTGTATATAAGCAGAGAGATTTTTAGTTTAATCTGCTTCAGAAATTGCTAATGAACAAGATTAGGATTTGTATTATGGGAATAATTTCCCCACTTATTGTAATCTATAATTGATTCCACTATTCTAAATTTTGCTTTTGTTGAGTTATTATTAGTAGTATTTAGCATTAAGATAGGAGTATTTCTCTGTAAAGTAATGAAAGATGGACATCTTATTACTAGCTTTAATTATTCAAATAATTGTCCATTAGTCTCCTTTTGGTTAAATCATATCAATTGACAAGATATATCCCAAATCTTCCAAAGATTTGCTTATGTCTGGTGTCAAATTAAACAGTGATTAAATCAGAAAATATCCCATTA
>DF357294.1:156675-174084 GCA_000787875.1 Solanum virginianum | reverse complement strand
TATCCCATCATTTATGATTATTAAGTTTAACTATGTTGTAACACGCTGTATGAGTGACCTTTACCTCAAAACTCTCATAATCAGCGATTTAATTGAAATTATTAGATGAAATGCTATTTGATTTCATAATTTAAAACTTGATTTGAGAATTTCATACGATGATTTCAAAATCTCTAGTTGTTTTGTTTCATATCTAATATTGTTTGCTTATGGGATAATATTTTTGAGATGAGAGTGTTTCGATAACATTTTTATCTCTATGAGACAGTGATAAGATTTGCATATATTTTATTCTCCCTAGACTCCACTTGTGAGATTTTACTGGATATGTTATTATTGATTTCATATTTCTTAAATGTAAACTAATAAAATATTCATGGAATATGAATATGATTTATAAGAAATCACCTAACGTTCGTTTTCGAAAGATTAACCAGAAAGAGAAGCTTCTGTTCTTCTGTTTTACAGTGCTAAAAAGTCCAATTAAAAATAAGAAAGTCATAAACTTTTTTAATAAAAATATGATTATAGGTTAAATCCCAAGTTGGCAATCATATTGGTCAGATTCTGACTAAACCCAATGAATCAAAAGACTTTAATTATCCAACTAATCCTAAATAATTAAGTTAATATATTGAGTAGTGGAGTTAAAGTATGGAAAGATACCATATAAATTAAAGATTAATCATTTGATAGAAGAGATTAAAAATTGAGTTTAACAAAAATTATTTCTTCTTTGCAGCCTTAACTTATTTTAATAAGAAAGATTCTTTCAAAAAGTATCTTCTTTCTTTTTTGTTTTTTATTTTTAAAATAACTTATAAAATTATATCATAATGTTTTACTAATTATATTTTAAGATATTAAGGCCGACAAACTTGTCCCCAGCCACACACAAAAAAAAAGAGAAGATCTGTGTTCACACTCTTAATTATATCAAATAATTCCAATAATATTATTTTTCAAGATTTAGATTACTAATTTTAATATAATTTTCAAGATGATTTTTCTGGCAGGACTTAGATGTTTTTTCTTAGCTTAATGTTTATTTTTGGTTGTGTAAAGACAAATAACATATGTATTTCTTTTTCCACTTCTGTTTGGCTGTTTCTAATCTGAAATTTATAATCCTGAAGATTCCTTGTTTTTTAAAAATACAGCGGTAAGGACCACGCGATAAGTATTATAGTCTCGAGTTTGAATTTTAAATAAAGAAAGTGTTTGACTTTCTAAAGTATAGTTATTCAATAAATAGCAATAAAAATATACCGAGTAAGAATCTCATAAGTGAAGTTTGGGGAGGGAAAAATGTATGCAGACCTTACAACTATCTCATAAAGATATAAAAGTTGTTTCTGAAGGCCCTCATCTCAAAAAAGTATCCCCAAAAGCAAGAAAATACTTGATATGAAACGATTTGAATGGACAACAAATCAAAATACATAGAGACAATAAAAGTAAAAAAATAAATGATGGACAATAACAACATAATATATAACGATACGACTACTAACCTACTATAACACAAGGTCTGACACTAATACGCGACCTCCTCTCCAATCTATCTAAGGTCATATCCTCGGTGATATGAAACTGTGACATATCCTGTCTAATCACCTTCTCCAATACAAATTTAAATTATTCAAACTTCAAAATGAATATTATCAGATATTTTTTAAGACTTAAAAGTAATATTATGTTAAATACTCATATAATTTTTAAGAAATATTCAAAATTCAAAATGAACAAATAAAAATAAACGAGTAAAGTACTAATTAAATTACCATAAGTGATATAATTCCTTATTTGATTAGACCCCTCTAAAAAAAAAGTAAAAAAACAACTCTCATAAATTATTTCATGAGAATCAAAAAGCAAAAAGAACAAAGTTAGTAGTTACTTTAATGCATCAGTGGTTTCTTTGCTTCGACTCATTTAACTTTTTTACTGAAAGCCCACATAAAAGAAGTTTTTTGGTAAATATAATTCATTCTCAAATCTAAATAAATTATTTTAAATATTAAATAAATTCCTTAAACAAATGATCAAAGATATTAGATTCTATTAAATTCGTAGGATAAATTCCCTATTGAGTACAAAGGAGACAAGTTCGATGTAATAAAATTCCCCCTATATGCAGGGTTAGGAAAAAAGATCTGACTACAAGGGTCTATTTTTCGTGATTGCACAATTCTAATATTAAATTTTATCTAAATTTATTTATTTTTAATACGAACTATAAATTTATGTAAAAGTTCAATAAAATTATAGGAGTGGGCAAACACAGCGCACCAAATGTTCTTGCTATGCACAGAATTTGAGGAGGAGACTCATCACAAGGATTTATTGTACGCAACCTTACCTTACATTTTTACGAGAGATTATTTCTAAAGCTCGAACCCGACAAGATTGGGACGTGAGGGTGTCCATTGACAAAGTATACCACCCTTACTAAAAGATTAACTTAATCGGCTAACCCCACATAGTATATTATATTATTACATAGAGATTAGAGAAAAAGATTAGTGAAAATGGAAAGAAATAGTGACTGAGGAAAAAAAAAGATATGTTTTAGAAAAGAAATTCTTTACTTACACGTTTCTAACTTTGAACAAATTTGGCACTTGACTTCTTGTTTGTAATCTAAAATGGTTACAGCTATTCTTGAACATGTTGCCTACAAATGAAGATTTTTATTTTTGTAGAAATATATACTTTTTTTGGAAAAAGAGTATCAACTATTATACTATTGGGGTTCTCCAAAATAAAACACAAAATTAGTACTTTTGAAAGGTAGATGAACGCGTAAAAGAACTATATAATATGTGTATCGTAGCAATTAAAATGTGAGCATTCCTTTTACGAGGACCAAATATCCATTTATGACTAGAAATGGATCTAGGATATTCTGATTGGGTGTACCAATAATCAAGGGTAGAATAAAGATTTTCTTTAAGAAAGTTTAAAATGTAAAAAAATAAACACGTAAAGAAGTTGAAGGAGTTCAATATATGTATATATATATTAATCATATATAAACACTATAATTTTTAGTCAAAGAAATCTTCTCGGCCCTTTCTAGCTGTGCCATTAAAGAAATGGGGAAAAAGGAATATATGATGTGAAAATTGATCTCTATTCCTCTAGATAATTAACTTATCATTCAACCAAATACAACATCCAATCTTTTTTAAGCATGAGGGTCAATCGATAATAATAATAAATTAATTTAAAATAATATATATAAAATATTTAATAGAGATCATGATAATCCACTCTTGTTTTATGTTCCAACTTTTTTTAATTCATTGACCATTAAAAGTCTTCTATTTATATTTCAAACATGAATTAGTGATCTATAAAGTCAACATAAAAATCAAGGGTTGCCTAATAGCGTATTTTGTTAAGTCCCAAGTGATGCATCACAATGACGGAATCAAGTTTAAAATTTTAAAAAGTAAAGACACGAATAAATTGAAGAAAATTCGACATCTATTATACATACATAAAAATTATTTTTATAATATATAACTAGAATAATTTTTCACCAAATAAGATGTTACTATCTGGCTCCGCTACTGGTCCTTCAAATCAAGTGTTTTTTGTTACATTGTCAAAATCATGTGCCAAATTGTGATAATGGTTTTCATACAAGGATAAAAAGGTAATTGGGCACGATAAAAGTGAAAATGACAAGCAAAAAAAAAAAAAGAAAAGAAGTGGAGTCTTTATCAAGAAAAGAATGTTTAGACAGATTGAGGTGAATAGACACTGACGCAAATTTGATGGCTTTTTGTAGGACATAAAATAGTTAGGACATAAAATTACGAAATGAATCACTCCGTGGCAGAATTATGATTTTCTGTAAGCGACTCCACAATTTTAAAAAATAGATATACGAATATAAAAAAAATTATATTTACTATATATAAATAGTATAATTTTTTCGTCAAAAAAGGTTTGAATAAACTCCCTTAATACCTACATGGCTCCGCGACTAAATTCACTTTACATTTATTAAAGTAGGCTTGAGACTCGACCAATCTTCAAAGTGAAATGGGCGGTTAAATTCAGTCTTCAAGGACATAACATAGAAAAGTTGGGAAGTGTATAAGCGCCTTCAACAACTAATAGTCAACAGATGTTAACCAAGTATGGAAGAAACAAAATTTGGATACCTCAGCAGTTTCCTTCTTAGCAGCTGCCCCTTTTTTCTTCCTACCAATGTCAACACCGTGATCGGCAACCTGTTTGTAATTTAAATTGAACTAGAATAAGCAAATTATATAGAAAAATGTACCCGGACCTTGAAGGGTTACATTTTTACATTGGATCCATTGATTTACCAGAAGATGAGGGGAAAGGAGGGGGTGGGGTTGGTGATCAAGATTTTAGGACTTTTAAGATCAATTGATTTACCCAAGCAGGTAGAAAAAAGCAATGATAGTGTAGTTGGAAGTTCATTTGGAGTGGGATGTTCTTTATATTTGATTGGTCATTTGTTAGGATGTCCTTGTCTATGTCAATGTCAGTCTCTCTTTGTCACAGCTAAAGTGGTGGTTAGCATTCACTCATGCTCGTGTTTCCTCGTTTGATGTAGGACACCTCATATTGCTTACAAGTTTGGCAAAGAGTTTGTACCAAAGCTGGTGAATTTGGTTGTCTTCCGCCACAAATTTGTTAAGGGCAAAAGAACAATAGTCCAAGGCCAATACACTTATCTTTTTACCAAAAACCTCTCATAACCAGTTCTCCCAACACTCCCCACACATTTAGACAGTCAACAACTCCTTTGTACATTCAGGTCCTTATCGTCTAGTCATGTGATTGACTTTGCTGGTGTAAATAGAATCTGTTCTTGACTTGGGTTTGCTTAAAAAAGTGAGGATAATATTTGTAAGTAGGTCAATATTTACAACACATGATGAACATCAACGAAAAATTGCTTGAGAAAATCAAAGATTTTAGGAATGAAAATGAATCTTTCTATAGTCGCAAAAGTTGGGGACCAAAAACCACAAAATTAGTGTTAATAGTATGCACAGAGAAACCTAGCTCAGTAAACAAGACAGTGCTCAACTATCTACTAACCTGTCACTCTAATTCAAACTAAAGCTCTAAACCACAATATTTCACCAAACTTAAAGAAAATTACAAAAATAAATGACCCAACCACCAACTCACAAACATCGGGAGAACAGTACTTGATATTCCAACCATGCTAAAAAATTTATAGAAAAGGCGATTTTTATGGTTCAAAATGTTACAAAATGCTTGGAAACCAAGTAGGTCATTGAAATAAAACCAGCCCTAGTTTAGCCAGTAACACCTGTGAAGTAGGTTTATATGGCAAACAAAAATTAAGAATAAAACTGAAACAAGTAACAAATGCCAACGATAGACGAAGTCCAGGCATCAATGATTAACTCATGGTAAGATCAAAGAATACTGCATATAGAAAAATATGCGCACAAAATAAAAGTTGACTAGTGGGGAAAAAGAGAAAAAAAGAACACAAGTTAATCTCAAAAATCAAAGAGCTCCAATTAAGCAGCTCCAGCCTTGCCCTTCTTCTTCTGTAGTTTCTTCATATAGAATTCAAGCTCTTTGCCCTCCAAGATATACCTGTCAATTGCAATAAAAAGATCATGACTTGAGTGGAACAGATGCAAAAAACATTCTCATGACTCATGAGGCTAGGGATAGGAAGCAACGTTGTCAATGAGGAACTTACCCATCAGCTCTGCCACACTGACCAGGGCGAGATGAGATGCAGGCATATAGTCTACCAGAACTAAATTGTTCTTCAAGGTGAGGGTCGAGTTTGCGATCCACCTGGCGCTTCTCAATTTTACGGAGTACATGGTTGCTCTTCTTAGTTTCCTCAGCAGCAGCACCTTCACCCTCCTGCCATGTGTCAACCAAAAGAAATAAACAAACATATACAGAAAAGAACGAAGTCGTGGCAACTTGGTCATCATTTTGGACATGTTAGATTCTCAACTTATAAAAATGAGAGGATACTTTTATAAAAGAGTGGAATATATTATTTGCAGGAGTTGAACAGTCCAAAGAAAGTGAATAAACCAGTAGTCCCAAATTAGAAAAAATAGACTTAATTTCAAACTATGTAAAAGACAACCTATGCTGCATTGTTAGAGGTCAAAAGTTTCCGTAACAAGACCTATTTCTTCCCTTCACCCGTACATTTTCTTTCTTTCTCAATCTTACGCAAGTTATTTCTGATCATGTCCGAACTCCAAAAAATGTCAAAGAGGTCATAGATCACAGTCATGATGAACAATTTGCAGGACATGATGAATTATGATTGTACAGTAAAATGAAAGAGCTGTTGAAGCCAGATAGCAAGGAATCAACAACTAATAGTCAACAGATGTTAACCAAGTATGGAAGAAACAAAATTTGGATACCTCAGCAGTTTCCTTCTTAGCAGCTGCCCCTTTTTTCTTCCTACCAATGTCAACACCGTAATGCTGGAGGTACCACTGTTTAAAGGGTGCTGCATCAACCTGAACAATTGCACTCTTGACAAGAGTCTGTGTGCGAACAAGTTCATTATTCGAGGCATTGTAGACCACATCAAGGATACGAGTCTTACGGGTAGTCGCCTCACTACCCCATGAATAGTTTCCTGTATCCAATCTCAATGCCCTCCATTTCACATTACCACCACGAACACGAATTCGTCTGACAGTCTTGTTACTTGATATCTTAGTATTAGCAGGTTGACGGCCAAGCTCATACCTTTAAAAATAAGAAAAGCAGATTGACACAATATCAGCAGGATGCACAATCAATTTTTCAGTTACAACATTATAAAACATAGTTTATGTTCAACAGATTTTTCACATTGACAATGCTTATGATAATTTGAGCAGTCATTTTGTTGCAAGCATTTTTTAAGTATTTTATTTTTTTCATTCCTCTTAAAATCATCAATTGAATTTTGATTATCAAAAAATCATCTATTCGATTCAATTTATACAAATGCAGATTGTATTGTTCCACAATCTTGGTTAATCAAATAATTACTTATTAGGCATTGGGAGTAGCTCACCCAATAAATTCCCCGAACCTCCATTTGGGTGGGGGTTCGGCTTCACATAGTGTATTCACCTCTTCTATTTCTTTTCCCTTTCCCCCATGTATAACAAATACTTTATACATAGTTGATTGTTTGATTAATATAGAACTCCCAACTTAAAACTCTAGAATTACTCTATATTGGTAGAAACAAGAGAAATTGTCCATGGTGAAGGAGAATTACATAAACCATGAGCAGCAAAGAATAATTTATTTTGTAATGAGCAGCAAAGCATATTAATCATTACCATGGCGAAATCAATAAATCACTTTATTTGAATCACTTTTCCCCTAGGGAGAGTGCAAATGTTACTGCGATTTCTACTATAGTTAATACTACTTCATTTGGAACAACAATAAGAATAGCAAGGAATCTGACTCTATTGCCGCAAATCAAGTCATTGTCAGGTGTTTGCGAGGAAGTCATTTCTTTACTACTATTCCAACATTTCCTCCATATCACTAGCTACAAAAAATCATCGAAACAATATCCAATTCGCTGACATTAATATCAATCTTAAACTAATAATCATCCAAAAAATATCTTCTACTCAGTAACCTAACAACAGAGAAAACCGGTTACTCGACTGAGAGACAACTCTTTCGTGCAATACATAGACTAGTTAGACAATGTGTGTTCATATACAATACATTCAAATGCAGTATTTTGATAACTTTTTTTAGTATAAACAAGACATAAACAACCGCTTCATATGAGCACAATTAACGATAACGGAAGATCAATGTAATATAGATAGAGACAGATAATCATGACTAAAAAAGAAAAAAAAAGGCAGTACAACTAACTTTCGCTTCTTCCTCCATGTTTTCTGCTTTCCACCAGTGGCACGCCTTTTGTGCATAGAGTCTCGTGAGATTCCTTCACATCCATAAATAAAACCAGTCAAATTAATAAAAATCGTCAGTTTTTTGCATCAAATTGGACATGAAATTAGCGTAGAGAAGAAGAAAGTAGCAAGTCCAGATTCATACCCATGGTTACTGAAAGCTAAGCCGCAGTCCCTCGCACCAATCTTCCGCTTTGAACTAAAACCCTAACATTTTCAATGGATTTGCCCAGTCCTTAAAACATTTGGGCTGGGCTGAAGGTCTGTTATTTTTGGGCTTTTCATTCTTGGGCTAGTAGTAGTTTATATGATTCAATTTGTAATATTGAAAACGGTAGGGACAAATTTCAGCATGGAATTTTCTAAAATTTATACTTCTTAAAAGACATATTTAGTCCCTCTAGAATTTGTAGGATTTAAGGTCAATCTTTAAAATACTTTATTATTGAATTTATTACTATAACAATATCCAATATAAATTTCCAAGTAGAGTTTTAAATTTCACGAACTAGTCGCATATACATATAAATAAAAATTTCTAGCATAATATGAAATCTGAAACAAGTTTTATTTATCATCTTTCAGACCTTCAAAAGAAGAAGCAACAAATATTCAAGATGATAATCAATATGCAGCAAAATCACTATGCTTATTAAACTTTTGTGTGTGTATGGTGAAAGTCATTTACACCCCTAACCTTACTTTAAAAATTAATCTACCTCTCAACTTTGAGAAATAATCATCCTTCCCACTTTATTCATGATTGCTTTTTTTAAATGTCTATCTTATTCTTATATTATCAATATTTATCTTTTTTATACTTCTTTAAAAATCATTATATTTTTATTTTGACACTTATATAACAAGTTCCTATAAGAAAATATTACTTTCGTCGAAAAAATGAAAAATATTAATTGAGTATATAAGTTATTATCTCTCGTATGAAAAGAAAACAAATAATTTTATTTATCTTAATAAAATCTATAAAGTAGCCTCATAAACATATTTTGATGCAATTAGTACAAAAATAATTAATAAACTTAAAAAGATATTTCATAACAATCTTTTTAAAGATTTTCTATTTACCTTTTGAATACGTTTTTAATTTTATTTTGAAAGATATTTTATTAATAACAATTAAAATTCATTAACCCATATTAATAGTAAAAAATAAAAGTGACATAGCATATAAATATACTCTTTAACTTAACTCCAATAAATATTTATGTCCAATTTGAATGTGCACAAAACCTTCTATTTGCCAATTCATGTGATATATGAGCGAACTAATTGAGTAAATGTATGTATCTATTTATTCAACCTTATATAAATTTAAATGTTTATTTATCCATGCTAAAAGTTAAAGACATAAATGTCAAACTCAAATTAAGTTAGAAGGACACATTATGTTTAATAGAAAAAGTGAAACTTAAATATGTACACTTAGCAGATACATATACAAACTCGTTGCAAGAATATTATGATTACAGACATAAAAAAATAACATTTAGTTTTGCAACAAAAAGATAATTCTTATAATATTAATTAGAGAGAAATATTAAAAATACTCTTAAACTTGTCACGAATTATTAATTTCATCTCTAAATTATTAATAGGCTTAAAAACACCCCTTAATTTGGAGAAATAAAATTAAAAACACCTTCGAACTTGACACGAATTATTAATTTCGTCCCTAAACTATTGATAGGCTTAAAATCATCCCTCAACTTGGCAAAGTAAGCTTAAATACACCCTCAAACTTGACACGAATTATTAGTTTCATCCCTAAATTATTGATAGATTTAAAAAAATAACCCCCCCCAACTCTCCCAACTTCATGTTTTTGTAACTTATTAAATTTTGTAGAGTTTCATTCGTTGTCATATTTTTACAATCCCAAAATCTTTTTACGAGATTGTCATATTTCAACCATGAAATTTTTAACGTTACTATAAGTCCACATTGACAAAAAATAATTATAAACAAAATAGAAAAAGAAAGAGAATCAAGCAATTAAAAATGAGAATGAAAAAAAAACAGATTTGTTTTGAGATCGTCATTAGTAAAGAAAATGTTAAATAAGAAGAAGAAAGGTATTCTAATAGTTTGATAATTAAAAATTGCACAATTTTTTTTTTTTAAAAGAGGTTAATGTAGTCTTTTTTTAACCTTTCATAGCATGCGAGAGAGGTGTATCTAAACCAAGTTGAAAAGTGTTTTTAAACCTATCAATAATTTAGAAACAAAACTAATAATTTGTACCAAATCCGAGTTTTGTTCGTCAAATTGAAAAATATTTTTAAGCCTATCAATAATTTAGAAATAAAACTAATAATCCGTAATAAATTTGAAAATGTTTTTAATACTTCTCTCTATTAATTAATTTCAAAAGAAAATATAAATGCTCAGGTTAATAGAAATATCATACGTATCTATTATAATATCAACAGATGTTACAAGGATGAATTAACTCTGCTTCGGACCGGGGAAGAAAGAGTGATTATTTTCCAAAGTTAAAAAGGAAAAGTTTAATTTTTTAAACCAGATTAGTTATGTGTATCAACAACTTATTTTCTAAAAAATTCAGTTCATGAATTGATGTGGAGGAAATTCAGTGGAAAAACTTAGTTCATCAATTCAAGAATTGACTTATAATTAGTCCACTCAACAAACGAACACACAATAAGCTAAATCATGCAACACCAAAGATGGCACATGACTATTACATGAGGACCCATTAATATCTGAAATACCCAATGCAAAATCAGAAATTACAGTCAAGGTTATTCAGCAACCACTTTTTCCTAAAAACCAACTGTAACAACTCCATAGCAGATATAACATCTCATCGGAACTGTCAAAAAATGATACTGATCCTTTTTGTGTCATGTCTGAGTTAAAGTTATGCCTTGCTATCTATGCTCATCGGTTCTGATTCTGTGGGAGCAGATTTCTGCATAACACAATGCAGCGTGTCAATAACAGAAGAAGAGGTAAAGCTAGAAATCTAGGGGCTACTACGTCCGAAACTTACAGCTTTGTTTGCTGCATCCTGCTTATTCAACTTTGCGAACATGTTTCCGTAGAACTTTGCATCCTTCTTGTTAATTTCCTTGACTTTCTCCTTTAGAGCTTTGTACTCAAGCTTCACATCCCTGATATCACATCATAAGGGAACAAGCTTCAGCACCATAACTGACAACTATGACAGTTTGTATGCAGTATAAAATAGACTTGGTTGTATACCTGTTGTCGGGATCAATCTCAAGAGCTTTCTTAATGTCAAATTCCGCCAGATCAACATCAGCCATGTTCATATATGCTTGAGCTCTGCGGTAGAGACCTTTGACATTTGTACTATCCAGTTCCAACACCTACAGCTCACACAAACAATCCTTGAGAAGAAGGTAAAAAGGATGAGTATTTATTAAGGGGGTTGATTTCTAAGTTTCGAGTAAACCTTGGTACACAGTTTCTCGGCCTGCTTGTAATCTTTCAATTTCAATTTGCAAGCTGCATTGTTTAAGTTGCAGGTGATCTTCAATGCCTTGGACTGTTTCTTTTCCTCATCGCTGAAGGAAGTATCATACTCGATGAATTTAGCAGCCTACATTTGTTAAAATGTACAGTTAGGCAAACCCTGGCACACCCCAATAATTTCTCGCTCTTGATAGACAAAAGGCCTACTAATCTAGTTCTAAAGCAATTAAAAAGCTAAATATCAACCTTCTCATATCTCTTAGATGCCCTGGCGTATTTGCCAGCCTTGAATAATGCATTCCCTTCTTCTTTCTTTTTGCCAGCAGCCTCAATCTTCTCTGGGGTATTCATATCCCATGATTCCTTCTCCTACGAGCCATCAGCAGGAGAATATGATTTTAATTATAGATCCAAAGAACAAGGCCATATAGCTAAGGTCAGAAAATAAAAAGAAACAAGCTCAACCTCATAATCCACAGTTGAATTTAGGGGGGACTACAGCTAACATCACATACCTTGACAAAAGAAACAAGCTCAACCTCGTATTGCACAGTTGAATTAGGGGGAACAACAGCTAAATCTTGCTTTGACTCGGATGTACCAAAGGCATATTCAGGTGCAATTGTAAGCAGCGCAATTTCACCCTTCTTCATTGTCATGACAGCTCTATCCAGCCCATCTATTACTTGCTCTGTTCAGGGTAATTTAGAGCTCAATCAATACTAGTTACAAGATAATAGACAAGTGAAAATCACAACATAAGATCTTCCTAGTTATAACAATGTATTAGGAGCCATACCCTCATCTGTCTTAAACTCAAAAAGACCGTCTTCATTTTCTCCATCATGGCCCTTCTTTGTGAAGACTGTGCCATCTAGCAGCTTGCCAACCAGTTTTACTGCAATAAGCAAAATGAAACAACCCTCAGATATAACTGAATTCATGTAACTACGAGCACAGACTAAAGAGTTTTTCCTCTGACAAACATACATTTAACAACAGCTCCTTCATTGGGTTTCTCATATCCTTCCCCTTCTTTCAACATTTTCTTTACTACTTTCTTGTCATCGGTAACATTTGATATAGTTTTCCACGAGACCAACTCCAAGTTGATCTGCAATGTGGCATTAGGTGGAACTGCTCCTCCATCACTGGAGGCTGGTTTTCCGTTCTCTCCAAAGCCATCTGCAGAAAACAAATCAGACATGTTAACAACAGCCGTCATATCGGCAGATGACCATGCAGTCACTTATAAGCTACCATCACTTACATTGCGGTTTCACTGTCAATTGGACCTTTTCACCTTTCTTCATAGTTTTAATGGCCTTAGCAAGAGCAGGACAGAAATGACCTGTTCCATTAAAGATGTCAGAACAAAACTGCAATTTTTTACCTAATAAAACATTGATGGGCATGTGAAGCCAAAGGTTTACCGTCTTGAACAGTGAACTCCACTCCCTCTGATTTTCCCACCACTGTGCCATCTTCGAGCTGAGCTTCATACTTGACTAAATTACATTAAGCAAAAGAAGATGTTTAATTTATGTTGCAAACAGCTATAGCATAATCCTTTGTGATCTGAAAAATGATATAAATACCTAATACTTCATCAAGGTCTTTCGGGTTTTCCCATTTCTCCCCCTCTGTGAGGATCTTTTTGAAAATTCCACCATCCTTGCAAATGTCTTTTACACTCACCCATGATAGCAACTCAACGTCAAATTGTAGAGTGGCATTTGGAGGGATAGTTGGAGGAGAACCACTCTCTCCATAAGCCAGCTGCGGAGGAATGGTGAAAATAGCATTTTCACCTTTCTTCATTGTCTTTATACCTTGATCCCATCCTTTAATTACTTGTCCTATTAGGAAATAAAAAGCATTAGCGTACCTGTTAGGCTTGAAGTAAAATCTAATTCATCTAGTAGAAAAGCTAATTACATAGATATATCAGAGACTTCCTTGTGATGAAGGATCCTGTATTTCTAGGCTTTAATATGATTTCTCACATAATTTAATTTCAAACAAATCAACTCTCATTTGCAAACTTTGACAAGCATCGTCATCTCAACCATTAATCTCTAAGATTGAGGATGAGATCTGATTTGGAATGAAAAAGATCATTACAATTGTCCTCTAAGGAAACAAGGAGGAGGAAAATCTCAGAGAAGCTGTAAAGAGCTAGCGAGAAGAACAACTTCACCACATCTTCAGATTCTCGTAATCATAAATTTACCATTGCAAAGTTCATGCCTTCTCAACAAGCAAAAATCCTACTATAAAGTAAAAGGCAAGCTCTACATCTTATCACATATTTACTAAGCCTATAGAGGAAACAGATATTTACTAAGCCTATAGAGGAAACAGACTCCCCAATTTCATATTATCCTACTGGTCCTACTGGAGCAATCAAACTTCATAATACTCCTTTCATCCCATTTTAGTTGTCATATTACCCTAAAATCAATTTGACTAATTTTTAAAATTAAAGTACTTCAATTCATTTGATATTTATTCAAAAACTATGAGAAAAGTATTGCTGATTATAATATTTTACATGTCAACATGAAAAATATATCTTAAAATGTTAGTCAAAATCTATATATTCTGACTCTAAGAATAGAAACCATAACATCTAAAGTGGGACAGAGCAAGAGCACGAAATACTCAAAATAGACCAGTTTTAAAGAGTCTTGAAGCAGATCAGACAAAGCAACATCAAAAAAAGACACGTATGATAAGTAAATTTTATTTGTTTTACCAAATCACTGAACCTTATTCAATAACCACTAACCAGCAAATAGAAAATTCAGGAACGTTCACTAACCTTGACCGAGAGTGAACTTGAACGGGCTCATCCTATCGCGACTGGAATCAAACTTGGTTCCATCAAGCAGAGTTCCAGTGTAATGAACTGACAATGCAAAAACCAACGTGAGCTAAAATAACACAATAATATTAACAAATTCAAGTTCACTCTCTCTTCTTAAATTCTTCAAGAAGTTCAAGTGCATAATTTCCTCTTCCTTCCCTACTCAATTCTTCCATCACTGTTTTATAAGTAAGCAGATCAGGTGACAACGAATTATCAAACCATAGCAATGAGCTCAGAACTAATCAAATGAGCCCAGCGGACGGAAAATACTCATTAACAGCAGATAATATAATTGCAATTTATTAATCATAACAATATTGTAAGCACAAAAAACAGGTCAACATAAACAAATCTCAGATTTATTGGCAGTGTAAATTATAACAATATGCAAACTAATTACCTTCGACTTCATCACCAGGCTCAGGAGTTTCCCAACCTTCACCTTCTTTAACAAGCTTCTTCTTCAATCCCTGACTTCCAATTTCCTTCTCCTCGCCGACTTTCATGATCGGACTTTCTTCAGGCAGATCCATGTCCTCGTCCATTCCCTCAGCTGGTGGAATATCAAAATCCTCGTCCATTTTCCGTCAAACACAATATGCACTCACACAAAGAAGACTGGTTGATTGATAGAATCGAGGTCAGTGAAAATCTAATAATGGCGTTGTTGGAGATGGAGAAAAAGGAGGCTTAAATGGTGTGAGAAAAAAGGGTTTTGGTTCTAGAGTGTTCCAAGGTTTTAGAATGAGCCTTAGCGTGACGAAGGGTCAGGATGCTTCTAGATATCTTAATTTTTTATAAATATATTGATTATTTTTATTTCATTTTATAATTAGGAGTGGGGACCACTGCTTCTAAATTCTTCTTATTAAAATCTTATCTTAATCTAACGGCTGATCTTTAATTAAAGTTTTAAGTTAGATGACAAATGAAATGGGCCGAGCTTGGCCCAACTTTGTCGATTTGAGCGCCTTTATTTAAGATATAGCCAAAGTTCCTGAGTATTTACAAATTTAGCTACTTCAATCAATTTCAAACGCGTGAGTTTAAGAAATTCAAGCATGTAGTTTGATTTGTCAAGGTCTAAATTTAAACAATTTGAGGGTAAACAAATGCTTGGAGACATCAAACATGTTATACCTAACAAACTAGCGTAGCTATAGGACTCTCGTTAGTATTGACCTCCTAGACTAGTGCGATGATGGCTTCTAGGATGAGTATTCATTTAGTTAGGAGTAGGTTCTTGCAATCTTAACACACTAACAAAAAATCGCTTCAAGTTTGTAGCTGGTGAAAGTCTGTCCTTTTATTACAGACATCGGGGTGATCAACTTCGGGACAACCTCGGCCACATTGGGCACTGATAGTGAATTGATAGCGGTATTAAGTCCGGATCAAGGAAAATTGTAGTTTATACTTGAATCCCACTGGCTAACGAAAACTAGGCCTTTCATTGAGATACACAAAATTTTGATTTTCCCTTTTTTAAGCCATATATATGTGTGCGGGCAATTCCGTTATACATATTGTCATTCAACAACACCAACAGCCAGTGTATACAAGTAACCAAAAGAAAAACTGAAAAATATGTTTCAGTAGCATCTCCTTCACAATGACATAAGTAATTTGTAGTCTGAACTTGTTAGAAATGCACAAACTCAGCCAGTAGAAAAATGAAACTGCCAATAGGTATTACAGACTCGATTTGACAGAGCAGGCATCTAAGTAAGCCCACTAAAACAACTACGTACTATGTTTCAAAATCTTTAAGTTGAGGTCAGCTATATGGATACTCACTCTCCATGTCTCCCTGTGGTAAGCCAAATATACTCTCATTAAATATTTGGCAGCAAGAAACCCAGTTCCGGGGCAGATGCAAAACACTTCTCTCGGTTGCCATGAGGGAAGCATTGAGCAACAAGTATCCAACATCTCGGCTATTTGCCTGGAACAAACCTTTCATTGTAGTCAGCACCATGAGAGTTCTCGCTCTTATTCCCTTGAACTGTCATTCCATGCCCAACACGATTTTCAGCTCGAATACATAACGATACCCAAGTAGCAAGACTTCATACAGTTGGAAACTACTTTACATTAGTTTGAGATCCATCTGCCAGAGAATAATCACCTAATTTCCTCAAACACTTGTCCTTGTGGTCAAGCGAAGTGGAAACGAACCATCTGCACAGGTGCAATGTAGAAAAAGATACTCAGTAAACCTGAACTTCATAAAGAAGCATGATGAAAATGCAGTGTTTCACAAAGAAAGTTCACTTTGATTTCCCTGAACAAAGGAACTCATATTGCAGCCCTCAATATCGCAACGGGCATGATTCAGCTTTACCATTATCAATACATGCAAATTAATGGACAAGGAATAAGTAAAAAAATTTCACCTCAAATGCAATATCTGGAAAAATATGACTCTCAACAGCAAGACTAGCCTTTCCGCTTCTAATTGCTCATAGCGATACTGATTCTAACAGCTGATAAACAACTTTTCCTTCATCGGGGAGCCAAAAGATGTACTTACAAAGGGTAATTGATCGATACTGAAAACATAAACATATCAAAAAATAGATACTTAGTCCCGATTAAGGAAATATAAAGTATTCAATAAAGACTTGTAAGTCTTCTCATTCATTAAGCTATCTCTCTTCTTAAATTCTTCAAGAAGTTCAAGTGCATAATTTCCTCTTCCTTCCCTACTCAATTCTTCCATCACTGTTTTATAAGTAAGCAGATCAGGTGACAACGAATTATCCAACATATCAAACACCACCTCAGTGGCATCCTCAAAGCGACGCTCCAACGCAAGACTACAAACCAGTATCATATAAGTAGACCCTTTCGGAATAAACCCTTTGTTCCTCATTTCCTTAAAAAATTCAAGCCCCTGATTCACTCTCCCCTTCTCGCACAACCCTTTAACAATATAGCCATAGCTAAATGCATCGGGCTCACATCCATACAAACCCATTTCACGGAAAACACGAAGAGCCTCATCGACCTCCAGACACTTAGAGTAAGCCTTGATTATCATATTCAATGCAAATGCATCTGGAATCACCCCAAAAGACTTCATTTGCTTAGCTAACGATCGAA
>DF357294.1:109375-156668 GCA_000787875.1 Solanum virginianum | reverse complement strand
AACGATCGAACAGAATGTAAATACACGTAACAAACATGTAATTTGTTAAATTTACTGAGAAGAGCATTCAGCAACAAGTTATAAGTATCTAACGACGGCTTAGCATCTTCACATTTTGTCATTTTCTTGTAAATGTCAAATGCACGGTTAAATAAGAATTTACGACCGCAGCAAAACTTAATCATGGAATTGTACAGAGGAAGGCTCGGCGGGCAGGCGCCGGCGAGAACTTCCTCGACTAGGGTCTCTGCAACGCGATAACGCTTACTTGCCGCTGCAATGTTGATCATGTTTAAGTAAGTGACATGGCTGTGCTTGTAGCCCCGTTGTTGGCCGGTCCACCGGAAGATATCGAGGGCGAGGTCCGGGTCGGTTTGGGCTTTCAAAGCTTCGTTTACATCAGCTGGTGTGAACCCGGGTTTGAGATTGTTGATCCATGATTCGAACTGTTTCTCTAATGGAGTTCGGGTTCGGGTCCGATGGGTAGGGTCTGGGAGTTCATCGGAGAACGGCGGCGGAGTTATTAGGGTTTTTGGGTGGTGATCGGAGGCAGATGAGCTGGATATGCGCCGGAGAGATAGTGAAGAGAAGAGAAAGGAGATGATCGGACGGCGCACGATCGGCTGCATTTTCTTCATCGGAGGGAAGATACAAGGTTGTGTTTGGTTGAGTTGCTGCAATTTTCGTACTTTGCTTCATACTTTGGGCTTGGGCCTCAGACAATTAACTTGTTTGGGCCGAGAGGCTATGTTAGGCCCATGCTTTTGGCTACACAGTCTTTTTAATTAGGAAAAAAAACATTTGTAATCTAAACAAAAAAATAAATAAATATATATTTTATTTTTATTTTTTATAAGCGGCTATTTTTTACTTTGATACCCTTTATTTTTTAACAATTTGCATGTTTGATGCCATCTAGGAATAAGTAGCTTTAGTGAAAATATTGCTCAATTACTCCTTAACATCATTGGATTACGTATATTTTAATATTTAGGAACATACAGTGCTTCAATGAAAAGACTGTTCAATTACAATTTAATACCATCATAGTATATAAATGCTAGTATCAATCAAATTATATAGATACCATCGAGAGTATACATATTTAGGGTTCAACAACAGGACATTCAGATAAATTTTAAGACATGCGTCCAATCAGGATAAATATATTGGATTGCGTCCAATCTAGATAAATACTTTGCTCAATTAGTTCATATTTGTGTGGTTTTCCTTTTTAATTCAGAGCAAAATATACAATCTTTACTAGTTTATAGTCTAGTTGCATGCTTTCACTCTAGTTTTGAAATTGTCTTTATTATCACTTCTACGTCGTGATACGTGTCTCAGTGTGACCTACCATACATACATATCTCAGTGTGATGTGCATATATCTGGAATACACTGACTCACTCTCCTCTCCTTCCTTTCCTCTCTTCTATTTCATTTTCTTCTTTGTTTATGTATTTATATTTCAACATATAGTTGGCATCAAAAATATACACATATATTATCTTTGCAACATGTATCTAATTTGAAATTAGACGAAGTGGTGTATCTAATTTGAAATTTGATATGAAGTTATCAATAAACTACAAAGTGGATTGATATTTATGTAATTAGATTGTTTTCTTTAATTTAACTTGTGCTTACTTTGTATTTTTTAATTTTGAGTTTATCTACTTTAAAAATAATCCACACGTACATAAAAATTGAAAATTTTCATATGATTTTAGTTAGAAGTTCATGTAAAATTTGACTTGTGAGTTATATTTTGTTTCACCATAAAATATAATTGTATTGAATTTCAATAATTCAACACTAAAATTTACTTCGAAATAAACTCAAATTTTAATTATAAATTTCACATTTCATAATGAATGAACTGCATTTATCAATTTGTCAAGACAACAATATATCTAATAAACCTATTTAGCAGCCTTTTCAATTTTTCATGTTCAAATGTAATTTAACCCATGTGATATTATCAAGTTACTAGTTTGTTTAAAAAAGAAATGACACACTTAAAGTAATATAATTTTAACTTTATATTTTTGTAATAAGAAATTTTTATTATTATATAAATTATATGACATATTTAAATTCATAAGTTTGAAGGTTCTTTAGTCATACAAATGCATAATTTAACAACAAATTTCCAAAATTTGAACATAGATTTTTTTTCCTCACGAAAACTTGTTGATTAGGTTGGATGTAGGGGTTACATAGAGGGGTAAAAGTAGAACGAAAAAGTATTGGGGAAGATGATTAGACAGGATATGACACAACTCACATCACCAAGGACATGACCTCGATAGAAAATGGTAGATGTCACATATTAAGGTAGAAAGTTAGACGGTTAGTAAATGTGAGATGATGTTTGACATTGTGATATAGTAGGTTAGTAGAGATGGTTGCGTCTTTACATATTGTGTTGTTATTGTCCATCATTCATTTTACTACTGTTATTGTCTTTACTAATTATCATTTATTTTTCATTCTAGTCGTTAAGTTTGCCTTTAGGGATAATATTTTTGAGATGATCTTGTCATAATATTATTGAAGGATTTTATTTTTCTCTCACATAAATAAACACAAGGAATATTCTTTTTCAACCTCAAATTATACTCATTCCCACAAGCCCAGTCCCAGAGCCCAACCTTCAAAAGCCCAAGTCAAATTCCATGAGAAGACTAGTTCTTCCGTCCAAAATCGCGTGGTCACTAGGGTCAAATACCAATTACATCCCTATTTTTCTTGAGAATTTCAATATATACCTGTTCATATAATGGCAGCAACTAGTAATTTTACGAACAATTACAGGGCAAATTTGTCACGAAAAAACCGACAGTGGATAAGTTTGAAATTAACAAATAGGTAGAAGGGCATTTATGTAAACTTACTTCAAAGAGGACCACTCCTTTTCCCCACCACCAAGCATCTTTTGCAATTTTTAATTTTTTCTTTTGATATTTATTTTAAAAATTTCTCTTCTTTATCTAAACAAAAAAACTATTTTAATATTTTAATTGCTTTTTATATTCCAAAATATATTTTTGGTTTCTTCTACAGCGCTTCTTCTTATGATGATTTTGCTGTTACATTATCGATCGGAACGATCATCTTCTCTCTAGAAATCTTCCTTTTCTCTCGATCTTTCTCTCTCTAGATGTTTGTGGTTTCACTGTTTCTCCAGCATTAACCGGTGAGTTCGATTTTTTCCTCTTCAATTTCTATGTGTTTTCTATTATATCATGCTTTTTTTTACGTTTTTTCTAGTCGCCGGAGAGTCTAGTTCTGTTGTGTTGATCGGAAGATTATGAATAAACTCAATTGCATTTTTCGTCTGTAGCTTTAAATTCATTTTTTTTCCTTTTTAGCTGTATTCTTTGGTTATAATCTGAAGTGACTTGACTGTTTTCCATATTGATTTGAATTGGTACTAGAAGAGTTACTGGAAAATCTGCATCTGTAGTTTTTTTTCGTTGCTCAAAATTGCTGTCTGATTTATCGACGGTAAACATCCAGGTCTTCATGGATTTCTTAATATTTGGTTTATTACATGTTTTTCACGAGGAGTTGGATTTTTGATTTATCTTCATTGATGTGTACTTGTGTATTTAATTTGTCAATTACCATGTCATACGATTTGTTCTTGTGGTGGATTGTTTTTAATTTGTAATTCTCCCTTGGAGCACCTTTCTTTGTTGACGGTCATCACTAATATGAAGTAAATAAAGCCAGAGACTTCTCAAAATGATTGGAAGCTGAATCAGTTTGCTATTTAGATGTAGATGTCATATAGAAATCATTGTTATGGCAAGAAAAGTTGAAGCTAATTGCTGCATATGTCCAAGGATATATAGCTATAGGAATATATTAAATAATAAAGTGAAGGGATTGTTAAATTCAAGAGGCAATTCATGTCCTTGAATATCCCCGGTTCTATATCATCATAATAGGTATGGATGGGCTGATCGGACTAGTCATTTCTCACATGATGTCCCCCAAAGCCCATAGAAGGCGAGGCCCCGTAGTGTTTAGAATACTGAAATAGATCTCGGTCGGTTTGGTAGCTCAATAGATATGTTCCACCGAATAGTAGCCTGCATGTGCTATTCACTGGTTTTCTAGCATCTTTTTTATTTCATCCTGTCTCTATTCTCTCTGTCTGTGGTGGTTTGACACGTAACTCAGCGAGTTTCTGCTTTTTATTTATTTTTTTTGTTTACATTTCCAATCGAAAATTTTTAAATCCTTCAAAGCACTGAAGATAGCGTCATTATTTATATTTTACAGCTGTCTCTGACTTCTCTGAAACTTTTTGACAGATAAAACATAACTCAAGCTCATGGAAAAGAGGCGTGTTCATGGTTTGATATTTTGTCGGCATGTCTGACCGCTTACTTTTTCCAAGATATAGCAAGTATTTGACAGAAATCAGTGGCTGGCTATTAGATGATAACTACTGATTGCAGCTCGTGAAGGCTGCGCTTAAGCATGTTGATAGTCTTTCAATTGATTTTCAATTTCTTTTGTAATGAGAGGTGGATTTTTTACCATTTACCATACCGTATGCTGCAAATAAAAAGTGATATATGTCAACAATCACGTGAAGATCACTGTTTTTACAGTGTAGAAACCTCTATCAGGAGGTTAGAGGTCCATTGAGAAAGTGTTGGCCCGCCCATCGTTGTAATCTAAAAATGGAAAGGTAATTCATGCTCACACCCTATTTGGATATTAAGAGGTGGTTTTCCTTTAAATGATCTGATCATTTTGTTCTTTCTTGTGTGGGACATTATAATTCCAGATATAGAATATTGAAGGAGCTTGGAGATGGAACATGTGGTAATGTATATAAGGCCATTAATACAGAAACATCCGAAATTGTAAGTGATTGTCTTTGTTTATATGTTTGTTATGTTTTATAGATCGACACATGTTTTTCAGATTTTCATCCCTATTTTTCTTCGACACATGTTTTTCAGATTTTCTCATATATTAGTTGATATAAGTTGACGTTCCAGAATCATGTTTACAAAATCTAAGACTTGATTGGAAGTCCATGCAGTGGCGGATCCAGGATTTTAATCTCATAGGTGCTCTACCATATGATAATGACATATTCATTTATAATATCATAAATGAGGTCCAAAGATTAAATGTACACAAACTGTTAAGGTGCTGCGTTACCCTTAACATAAAGTTATCGCAATCACAAAGCATAAGTTTATAACTATTTTAAACTTTATGGTGAGCAGTTTTTTTTTTTTTTTTAAAAAATAAAAGATGGGCTGCATGGCCCTTTTATTAAAGGGTAAGATGCATTATAACTATTTTAAACTTTATGGTGAGCGGTTTTTTTTTTTTTTTAAAAAATAAAAGATGGGCTGCATGGCCCTTTTATTAAAGGGTAAGATGCAGAAATCCCATACATTTGCGGCCTAATTATATTGTATCTGGAAGTTTCTCCAATTACAAAAATTCCTGATTTTCCGTTGCTCCCGAATACACTCCTTGGTTGTTCGACACATTTTTTAATGGTAGAGATATATCCGAGAGGGATAGGGATGTATCAGAAAGGGGATAGGGGTGTATCCAAGATGGGATAGAGATGTACTTGAGAGAAGATTTTTGTAAATGGTAAATTTTTTAAAGATTATGATATCTTAAGTTGTGTATTTACGTAAAATTTTCAAAGTCCACAAAAAGACCCAGCCCAATAATCCAACAAAAATCTCTGCTAAGACAAGAACTTTATGGTGAGTAGATTTTACAAGTTATAATTAATATTTTGGTGAAAAAAATTACTATTAAAATTAGAATCGTTTTCAGAATGAATCGTATATAAATTCAGGTGAAAATAAAAAAAGAAAGAAAGTAAAGAAAAAAATGGTAAGAGAAACAACCTCAACTGCTTCAAACAGGGGGAAAAAAACAGGGAAAGAGAAAATAAGAAAAGAAAGAGAGAGCAAAAAGAAAGGCATTAATAATATCTGAATGAACCCAGAATCGATCCTACAACGTCAAAGCGAATAAAACAATTTCGCTTGCTTGGCTAACCAAAGCACCCACCTGCTTTTCGTGTCCCTGGGTGCTCAGTGTTTCTTAACTATTTCCCCCCATAACCTGTATATATGTATAGAGCTCGAGTAGAGAGTAACAGTTGCTCGAGCACCCGCAAGTATAGACGTGGATCTGCCCTTGAGTTTATGGCTGGAAGCACCAGAAAAGATTTTGATCTGTGCATGTCTGAAGAGTTGCATGTCTAAATTAATAAAGTCTTATAACTTATAAGCAACAGAACTCAACATGGTAATGCTTGGATTTGCTCCTTGGTTTCCTTTGTAATGGCAGTTATTGGTGCATCTCTCATACGACAGTACTAACATGTGCCAAATAAAGTGCCTTAGACCCATGCATAATAATTTCTGAGAGACATGTTTAAAGTTCCATTCGACATATAGTCAAGTCGTCAGATTGGTTTTCAATCATGCCTATGCCATTTCTAGAAATGAAGAATAATAAAATTTGACCTGTTCACTTTCTTCTTTGTTCCCCTTGGAGGGAGTTGACTGAGAGGCTTATGTTGATTGTTTCTCTGTGCTCAGACATATCACAGGATGTTGATTCCTCTCAAAGATTACAACTTATAGATTTGTTTCATGTATTGCAGGTTGCAGTAAAGAAAATGAAAAGGAAGTTCTATTTTTGGGAAGAATGCATTAATCTACGTGAAATAAAGGTGTGTGGGTTTCCTCTTATTTGGTCTCATATTTGATGGTCTGAAGAGAGAAATTTAAACATATCGGTTCAGAAAAATTACCGTGTTAGAAATGAGTTTCTTGTATATATTTACATATACTTGGTGCATTCTAAGCTTTTCAATCTTCCTCTGTGCAGTCCCTCCGTAAATTGAATCATCCTAACATCATCAAACTGAAGGAGATTGTCCGGGAGAACAATGAGCTTTTCTTCGTACTTGAGTACATGGTACCAGTTTAAGACTTTTGTCTAGATTTCTGTGTTGCATCTTTCTCATTGTCTGTGCTGCAGAATCTTTCGTTACATTTATGTAACTCTGGCAGTTAGTGCTTGCAGTTTCAGAATATGAAAATACTATGTCAACGCGAACCTCTAAATTGTCTCCTTTTAAATTGTCTAGGAACGTAACTTGTACCACCTAATGAAAGATCGCCAAAGACCTTTCCTAGAGGAAGAGATTCGGGGACTGATGTCTCAGGTGTTGCAAGGACTTGCCCATATGCATAAAAATGGTTACTTTCATCGGGACTTGAAACCTGGTATTGAAAAGTCATGTGTTCTATTTACTATCTTTATTTATGGAAGTGGGAAACTTAAGTTACACTTGTTCTGGTTCAGAGAATTTATTGGTGACGAATGACGTAATTAAAATTGCTGACTTTGGGTTGGCTCGTGAAGTGTCTTCATCACCTCCTTTCACTGATTATGTTTCAACTCGTTGGTGAGTTGCCTTCTCTAGTTTGGTGCATGCTTTGTTTCCAAGTGCTAGTAAAAATTTTTCCTCTGATGTAAGGATGTTCTAATGTCTGTAAAAGGTACCGAGCGCCAGAAGTTTTGTTGCAATCCTCATCATACACACCTGCTATCGGTATGCACTGTCGGTTTGTTCTTGCAATTTCAGAAGCTTCTTGTGTGACACCCTAGTTCATTTTTTATTTGACACCCATAAGTTTCAGTATGTTCAGAAACTCAAGCTAGCATCCTGAAATTTTGTTCTTGAATCTTGACGCCTGTTGGAGCTAGTTTTCTACTTGTTCTTATAAACTTGTTATCTGAATACACTGCTGTCAGTATGTTTCATACTTATTGATATTTTACGGTGTATAAACAGTCTTTCTTTTAATGTTTTCTGTTTATTTTGATGTTAAGCACGTTATGTGATCTGTCATGGCTCTCTGAAGGTAATATAACCTTCAATGGGTTCTATGAAGGTTGTGTAAAAGAAAATAAGAGAGTGCCAGGAATCGCCTTGGACTAAGTTCACCATGCTAAATAGGCCCATCAAAGCATTGACTTCAAAAATTGCTGGTTTGATTCAATAGTAAAACTGGACTGTGAGACATTTACTGATGTTCTCGTACTAGAAACTAAGAATATTCTTAGTCTATTCTAATGTTTGTCTAGCATGATGTTAGATACGTGTACGAAAAAACCTTGGGGGGTTAGTTTTCTAGAACATCATTGACCAGTGACTTGGCTCCTTTTTCAATTCTTGAAATTATCACATGTTTGTTCACTACTTCACATGCTTGGGTTTGTCAATTTCTTTTCCTTGCCTTTCCTTTTAGATTGTTTTTTTTTAATTTTTTTATATTAGTGGTGGTTCTATTGTTTATCCAAAAAAGTACATCTCCTTGAACTGCTATCTTGAAGTTCTCAAACATTCTAAAGTTTGAAGGTATTACATGAGAAATTGTTCAATGCGTGGGAAGAACTCTTGGAAAAAAATTCATGTTTGTTCTGTTGGTTAATTAATCCTTTTGAATGTGGTCTGTACACAGATATGTGGGCAGTTGGTGCAGTACTTGCTGAACTTTTCACACTTTGCCCAATTTTTCCTGGTGAAAGGTGATTTCATATCCCATATTGTCTTAAACAAAAATGATGTCCTAGCTTCTTTTAGCTTGTAGCCTAGACTGCTTTTACCTCAAATGTAACTGACAATTGGATGATTAGTTGGTTCCAAGAGCTTGTGGAGCATATCGTCCAAATTCTGTGGGAAATTGAAAGTTGATTCATATCATTTGGAGCACTATTTCCTTAAAGAGTACTCATCCTTTTTCTTTGGCCAGTGAAATGGATCAGTTGTACAAGATATGCTGCGTTCTTGGACCGCCAGATTGGACTAGCTTCCTAGAACTGAAAAGTGCTTCACGGTTGTATGAAATAAGTTGTTTTGATGTAAGTCCAGGATGAACGTCTTCTTAGTTTCATGCCAGTTTCTTTTGACCTTTATCACAGACATGTGAATGATAAGATCACATACTCAGATCTTTTTTTTCCCCTGATAGATTTCACCAGCCAATCTGTCTGATGTCATTCCAAATGCTAGCTTGGATGCTATTGATTTGATCAAGGTATTCCTTATATCTGCTTCTTTACATTGCTGGCATATGTTATGCACGAAATACGAAATGGAGTTTAGCTGATCTATCCCTCCGTTCATGACACAGCAACTCTGCTCGTGGGACCCATCAAGGAGACCGACTGCTGACCAATGCTTACAACACCCATTTTTTCACGTAAGTCATTTTATGTTATTTGTCATTTGCTTCATATGTTTACTGTAACTGGCATCCTTCCAGGGAGATTTAAATAACCCGTCACTTGATAATGAATAGGTTGATATGTGGATTCCTCGTCCTCTAGGGGATCCACTGCAGATGAATATAAGTAATATTGGTAAGAACTCGTGAAAAGCTTTTAGCATATGTCACTGTCCGCTTTTAGTTCATGAAGCTATTCTGGTGTGCAGGACCTGAGCCTAATCTTGAGTTGAACCTGTGGGATTTTGGGACAAAACAAGATGACTGCTATCTTGGTTTGACTTTGGCTGTGAACCCAAGTCCCTCTTGCCTAGGTATGAACTTTTAAGATAATCATTATTTCAGGTTTGTTTCCATATAATATCCTTCCATGGAGATATATATGTATCTAAACGTGGGGTTTATATATATAAAGAACAACCACTTTAGATGCACATAAATGCTTGCAATGAGAATTTGTCTATGGCTCAATTTGTTGCAACAATTGTTGTTTGTTCATGTATATCCTGGCTTTTGTAATAATTGACATTCTTGTCGTCGTGTCTTCCTCTATCTTGTTGCTTAGAAGCAATACCTGCACTGCTTTGTCCACTAAAAAAGTAAATATATATTCTGATATGGTTGCAATCCAAGTTGTGAGCAAGTCTCAAATTTGCCCAGGGAAACATATTTTTTAGGACTGCTTGGCGGACACTTATATCATATAAAACACCATTAAAGAAAGAAACCATCTTTGTGATAGTATCATTTCTAAGAGCACGAGAACTGACATTCTTGCTTAGTATATGTCTTGCCTTAAATTTTTCAAGTTTTTGTTTTATCATTGTATGCTCTCATTTTCAGTTGCATCTTCCTAATACAATTTACCTTAAACCTCATTATGCAGATTTATTTCCTGGAAAGATGGCGAGTAAAAGTCAAGGTGCAGGAACGGTGAGCGTCTTAAATTTTTTTAATTACTTATACTTGGGTCACTGTTTTCAGGGATTTCTTTTCATAAGACTCCTGAGTTTTATAAATTCTTCTAAAAGTTTTTAACAACATTGGCAGGATATGTTGTTCTGCCCTGGTTTTCAAGATCACTCACAACAATCAGGTAGCTCATATACTTTTTCTCGTAGTTTAATATATTGTTGTTGTAAAGAAATGAATCTTGGGCCTAACTCAAGTACTCAACCCCAATAGTTAGCTCACGTGGGGAGGATTGTCCAAGTCCATAAGGAGTCTAACTTTTCCCCATCCCTCCGATGTGGGACTTAACAATTGTATCAACCATTTCTGCAATTTGATGCAGACTTCTTATTTTTGTTTTGGGTGGGTGGTTCTACAATTGCCTTATGTTAAGACTCTTGAATGAAACCTAAAATGCTTTAAGGTTTGTCAGCATATGATGGCTCTTTCTGGGTATTTAATGTAGTCGGTTGACATCTTCACCTTCTATACTATATATGTTACTTAGAGGTGTCATGACTGTGTTGATTTCTTCTTTTCAGTTTTCTGGTCATTGTTTCCTCCTGATCACCATCAAATATCTACTCCGGTGGACTCTTCATTGTCATTATCATTCAGGTCTGTATCCATTTATCGAATTTTATTTCTGTTAATGGTAAAAGTTTTGGTGGGTTTTTGAGTGATTTATTACCCTGGAGAAGAGAAAAGGAACCATCCTGCTACCCAGTTTGGTGGGTTTTTGAGCAATGTATTTCCCCTGCAGAGAACAGAAATGGAATCATCCTGCAACCCAATTTCCTTGATAAATTTCTGTTCAATGCCATTACTCATATTAGAGATTGAATATTACTCATTAGAGATCAAACATAACTTAAGTCTTCCAACTCTCCACTCCCCACGCTAAACAGGCAGCATCAAAGACCAATAAGACCGGGGGCGGGGGCGAATAGGGCGATGTCTTATGGACTTAAAAGTTGATCAGTACAACGGCATGAAACTAAATTCCTCCCTTTATTTTTGTTTGCAGCAAAATTCCGCACTCAACTATTGGAGCTCCACAATCAACTGGTTTTGGCATGACATCTCTGCAGACTAACTTCTTGGAACACCCCTTTCTGGCTATGTCATCCTCCTTCCAGCAGGGACGTTGCCTTTGAGCTACTGATTCAACTCTCTAGTCCGCTGAATAAGCAATTATAGTAGTATCTAGTTGTAGTCTGTAAATGTGATTGACAGCATAATTAAAGTCTATTTACTAGAATTTTTTTTTTTTTCATAATTCTCTTCTAAGGATGTAGAGCGACCCATGCCCCTTTCGGGCGGCGTAGTTGGTGTCCTTTTGGGAACATCCCTATAGAAGATGACTGAAATGTACTGGTTGTAATTATTAAACTATCATAAACGGGGAGAAAGATGCAACTCGTGTTCTTTATTTATTTAGTTCTTTTTTCTTTTAAATTTGTGTGCAAGTCTGTCTCAAACCAATCTTCATTTTCTAGCGGAGAAAAGTTGGACTGAGCTGATTGCCTTTTCGGGCCACAAAAGATATGCTAGCTGCTCATGAAGAACAACGCTTCTTGAAAAGCTTGATGTCCAATTTCCACTTAGTCCTTGGAGGTGTGGGGACATAATGAAATTTTGAATTTGTAACTTTAGTTCAAATTGTCAAGTGTCAACCAAAAGACCAGAAGAGAAAATTGTAAATGGTCTCTTATGCTTAGGTAGGTTTAAGTTGTCCATAAAGTATGCTCGGAACGGTTTGGTTTTTTTAAGTTTATCAACACTCCTCAACTTCGACAAATACAACACAAATTATGTCTATCATATTGTTTGGAATGATTTCTAAATCACAAGTAAAATATGAAAGAAATATAATTTTATTGATAAATAATGTGGGTATAAATCTGTTTATTTCTCGATTTTTCTCTCCTTAGATTTTATAGTGATTTGAGAGTTGTTATGGTGTATTTCTTGAATTAAGATGATTTGGATTTCACCTTTATGAAATCTTCTTGAAGTATTTGATATATTGATATCTTTATAGCCTCCAAGAACTCTAATTAGAATTGAACTCATCATCTCTTAGAGTTCCACTAAATTTTAATGTTTACATAGATTTAATGATTGTTTTTTAAAAAAATTATTTAACAGAAATTCACGATTGGAAGTATAAGATAAAAAAAATGTTAATTACTTAAAAGGAGATCAAAAGAGTTCAATTTCGTCATTTTCTCTTCAAATGTCCAACCTCATTAAGTTTTTTCTAACCGTAAATAACGTGACCTCCTTAATTAATGAAACTTGACTCTTAAAACCGATCAACCACCGCTAAATATGATGACACGTGGCAGCACCCCAACAAAAACACCACTTTGATCCAAAACCCAACTCTTCTTGGTTAAGTAAGCTTCTCTAAGTAGGATCCACTCTTTTCTTGTACCTTAAAGAGTTGGTCATTGTTTCCTCCTGATCACCATCAAATATCTACTCCGGTGGACTCTTCATTGCTCTTTTCTTGTACCTTAAAGAGTGGATTTTGTTTTTCAAATATCCAAAATCACAGAAATATTCACTGGAGTTTTGCAGGCTTACAGTCATGGGTGGAGATACAACACTCTCTAATCCTCCTCTCAGCTATTCCACTGGTACAATATATAAATCTTCCAATCTGTTTTTTTTTTTGTTTGGGGGTTGGTTAGGGGAGTGATTTTTCAAGTTTCTTGCATAATTTTGATATGTATGTATGTAAAATATGGTGTGTTTTGAGAACCATGAGGTCTTAAATTTAAATTCCATACTAGGTAAGCTTTTTCTATTTGTTTTTGTCTTGATGGACATAGTTACTTGTATTTGTTGCTGGTGGGAGGTGTCATGTATCTCATGGAATTAGTGTTTGCTCTGAGCACCATGGTTATCCAGAAACTAAAAAGAAGTAAGGTGTGCTTTGAATTCAGTTAAAAAAAGGAAGAAGAAGAAGAGTTGTAGCATTAGGTTGATAGTTATGTAAAACTAGTTTTGAACTTCTGATATATATATATATATATATAACTCAGTGGACTAATTTGGAATTGAAACAAACAGTCGATTGATTCTTGCATAAAATTTTCTTTTTTAAAAATCTAGACCTGATACTCTGACCAAGCTGAAAAAAGATCGAATTTTTGGTACTTGCAGAAGAATCATCTTTTGATCAAAACTTCCCTGGAAACCCACTAGGCTCGGCTACATTTCTCAGGTATTTTCTGTTACTGGTTCATAATTTTTTTTTGACAAACAGGGATTGTACATGTTTGTTATATTAGTGGTCATGAATGGGATGTGTGCAGTGGTAGTGATCGTTATGGAGAAGTTGGACTAGGTTCTATGGATTTGGAAGAATTTGCTCGAGATTCTTCAAATATAATGGATGAGGTGGATAAAAAGTGGACAAGGAATGTATATATGGATGTCCTCAAGAGCTATGAGGAGCTGCAGTTCCATAAGGACTATTTGAAGGAAGCCAAAAATAAAATCTTGAGGTACGGTAATTTACGGTAATTCATTTTCTATTTTGTTCTTTTTCTCTTGGAGATAAGTAACTAGATATAATAATTTTAAAATGTTCCTTGAATTTGTTCAACTTATTATTTGTGGGTGCAGTGTATTTCATGGCCTTGTTTGATTTCTTTTCCTCTGTTTCAAAGATGTTCTGATGAACATTGCATGTTGGTTTTATTACTGAACAATTGCTAAGCTCCCGAAAGAGGGAAATGACTACATCTAGTCTCAGATTTAAGTTTTGAACTCGGTTGAAAATAATCCGCACCCTTTGTCCAAAGTGTTGACTAAATCCCTTTTTAGTGTTTGAGGTAGAGATTTGGGATAAGTTGCAAACATACTATGATACGTACAGTGAACAAAAATTAAATTCTGAAACATAATTCCAAGAGACCCTGTTGAAATCACTTCTCAGTGAGAAGATGAGCATTAATTTTATCGTTAAGTGTGTTCGGTAGCCTCCTTGGCAAAGAAATGAAGCACCCTTTTTGAAGCAAGACTGGAATCTGGAGATCTCCAACAGGAGTTCATTCCTTAGTTAGGATAGGAGGATTGAGCTAGCTTTAGATTGGATTTGGTTCGATGGTAAAAGTAGTGCAATGTGGGGTGTGTGATAGGTGCACATTACTAGCTCAACTCGTGCTGCAAACCTAGTCTAGTATTTAAGTGGGGAAGAGTAACGTAGTGGGGTGGACTCATTGTTCTCGAGTTTCAAAGTTATAAACAACTGATCTCTCAGTTATTAAAAAAGAGTGCGCAAGCTAATTTTTGTGTTGTAGAAGTATAATTGTCCGATTTTTACATCAGCTTAGATGTTAATAAGATGCTTAACACAGCTCAACAGCACACTGATGCATTATTTAACCATGGTAGTGGAAAAGCTAACCCCGTTCCAGTTTATCTGAGAGGATAAATATGAATTCTTCTAATTATGCAATTATTATTCGTTCACTTGATGGCCTAGACAGTAGATACAGCTAAATTTGGATTAGTGCCCTGTGATAGAATAAGTAACCAGTTCTCTTGTATAATTTTTAACTTAGCTAGTTTTATTTTTGCGTAACCTCATCCTACTTCATATTAGCAGTTATTCAGTTCTCAATTGTACACGTTAGATTCCACATAGCATATTATAATTTTCGAAGTTCTTTGTCTCGGGTTACTTGTAAATACTGTGCATTTGTTGAGTACGTGGTAAATGAACACCTGCAGCTACACACCTGGATCATGGATTGAGGAGGTGGGTGGCATGAAAGCGAGTGATTACGATATACCAAAAAAGATGACACTCTTGTTGATTGGTCGAAGAGGATCTGGAAAAAGTAGTCTTGTTAACAAGATTTCCCGAGTGTTTGATGATGATCCTTTTACACCTGAAAGAGCTCAAGTATCGTGTATGTTATCTTTCTCCTTTTCTCATTTAATAATTGAAACTCAGATAAAAGATAATTGTAAAGAATGTGAGTATCGTCTTTCCTTTGTTTGTCCTAGATACTAATGCAGTCATGTTGGTTTTTTTTTTTAAGTATTAGTTGTCAGATAATTAACATGTTATAACAACTTCATGGTTCTGAATCTGTGGGTTATCAGATTCTTCTGTTCGAGATGGGACACTTTTTCTGCATGAGTACACGATACCTAAAGGTTCAAGTTCTTTCTGTTTGTATGACACGCCTGGTTTGTCGGATGATTTGAGTGAAAATAAGAAAGTTGTGGAGCGGTGGATGACAAAAGGGGTTCGTCATGGGAAGCTAATAATGAGGTTGATACGATTATTTTGAACAACCTTAAACAAGACTTTTCTTAGGATACCCAGGCTCTCTGAAATGATCCTTTTGGCAGGGATTCTGATGATGCACGTCCGAAATCTAGAGTTCACCGAAATAGATACCGTGCTAGTGAGGCCAATGTGGTTAATTGTGTCATATTTGTTGTCAGTGCGGTCCAAATTCTGCAATTGATGGACAGTGGTGATGAAACAAAGACGCAACAAACTCAAACTGTTGCTACAACTTTCAACTACCCTGTCTTGTCATTCAAAGGTATTAATTCACTTTATTTTAATTTTATTATCACGTCAATCTGTCTTTTGTCATTTTAAGAGCAGTGTAGTTAATTAAATGTAGCCCATCCAAAAACAAGTGTTAAATCGATACCAAGTTTATAACATATTTCAGTATCTATTGTTCCGTTTCCTCTTTCTCATGGATGAAGCATATTACAGCTCTTTTAATTTGCGTATTCTTGCCATCTCAGATGAAAAACCTATTGTTGTGCTCACACATGGTGATTTACTTTCACCTGCGGATCGTACGCGCATCCGCATGTATTTGGGACAGCTCCTGGGTATTCATCCCAAGAAACAAATTTTTGACATCCCAGGTGGCAACAAGATAAGTTAGCCTGCTAGTACATGAATTTGTTTAAGTTGAACAAATCTCTAACCATTCCCACCCCCGTTTTATTTTTTCCCTTTTGGTTTTGTGTTTTCAGAAAGTGATGATTTTGGAACTAGGTTGACTATACTCAACATGCTGCGCCATTGTCTTGAGCATGCTGATAAAAACCTACCCTTCAAAAAAGACCTACCTTTCAAAGACCCAGATTGCAGCAAGGTGAGAGTATTCTTAAAGCAAAGTTGCATGGTTGATTTATATTTTGAGCGGTTTCACTTCTTTGGACTATGAAAAGTTCATTTGTCTGTCAAGACGGGTTTAAATGTGTATAGTATACATGCCATCATCACCATGGCTGCATCATCCATTGACCATTGATGGACATCTCCTAGATCAAAAGAGTATTCAGTCAACACTTCAACCTTCTAGCTAGTCTTTTTGGAACAGTAAATTTAGTTAAATGTTGAAAAACAGTAATGCATAATTATTGTCTTTTGACAACAGTAATGGATAATTATACAGACTTTAATGTTGGTCATTTTTTCACTTGTACGCTTTGCCTCTTGACAACCTATTATGCTACTTCTATGGATATAGGGTGTCACATGTTCAGATGATATCGAACTTAGGCTGAGTTAGAATGGATCGAGTACATAAAGAGTCATGTTGAGGAGTGAGTCACAATCCCAGCCATCCAACTCGACATCACTTGTACGGTTTTATTTTTCTATGTAGCTTTACAGTGGAGTTGCTAAAAATCGTTCACTCTGCAATAAAGTAAAACTACAATACGCAAAAGAATTTGACTGTCGTTTTCTTTTTTGAGTCGACTACTATTTAACGACCCCCAACTTGCCTGGATTTGAGACATAGTTTGTTCCTCTGTTATTTGGTGAAATTCTGTGGTGGTTAGCAATGTAGCCTGTTGGACAATTGATTTGGACTGCTCCGATTTTGCCACTCAGATGAATGTCTCCCCCGCGACCCACCTAACCTCTTGAATTCGGATGCACACACTTTTATGGCTCAATACTGACACCCCTACTGAGATCCAATTATGATATTGCTATTTCTAGTTCATCGGTATATATTTGTGTGCACAACTGATTTTAGATATAGCATTTAACTGGTATTATGACATAGATGGAAGAAGGAAAATGCACCTGTTCATTGTTTTAGCGATGACAATTAATTTGTGCTGCTTGTAAACTAATATATTGCATTTATATGTGCTCTTCAGTTTAAATTACTGCTTATCGTGCAATTTCAAATCATGTAATACCATTTTTACTTTTTAGGTAGCCTTGCAGATGCTTGTATGTTTTCTATTGACATATGTGGCTCTAGCAATTCTTTTCGGAATGGGGATGATGTTCAGGAATAATCTCCAAGCCAAACTTGCCTCAGTTCCTGATTCACAGGCATCGCAGTCAAATGTTGACACAGATTGGCATGCAACTATTGTTGATTCTGTACCCATTCTTCAGCCTGAGACAATGCAGCCACATCCAAATTTCGATTTTCATGCAAGTGAGGTTGATTTTATTCGCGATCTTCACCCTGAGGCCCACCAATCAGATGAGAACTTAGATTGGGGTACAACGCAGCCAGATGTGAACATGGATTGTCATGCAAGTGAGGTTGATTCTGTTTGTGACCTTCAACCAGAGGCCCCCCAATCAGATGAAATGTTTGATTGGGGTGCAATTCGACACTTATGGTCCGACTAAGTTTATTGATGAGCTCAGATGTATAGAGGTTGATGCACTTATCTAGACCTATCACATTTAAAGAATGCATGCTTTTCTCTTGTGTATATAAAACAGCATAAGCATCTTGAGGAATAGTTTGGATCATTTGTTTATACTGTGCTGTTTTATTCCTGTTCCTTAAGTTGTGGTAATAGGATTGAAACATTTTGAAATCTCAGTTGCTTGGACGAATAAATAGCTTTTGAAAACATATGAACTTCTTTGATAATTCTATCAAATATCATTTTATAAATAACAACATATCCAGTGAAATCCCACAAGTGGGATCTGGGGAGGGAAGAATGTATGTAGGCTTTACCACCTTACCACTATCTCACGGAGGAATAGAGGCAATGATATAATTTTCTTAACAAATATCAATAATTTGTACTTCTGTGATAATTTGATACACATCGTACTGAAATGAATTCAATCAGGACTTCAGTAACATTAATATTGCAGAAAAGATTAGAAAACACCATATATATATATATGCTATAAGGCACAACAATGTGTCAAGTATGACATCAATCAATGGCAACTGCATTAGAAATAAAACTTTAAAAGATTGCTGGTATGGAACCTGCTCATGGTACATAATAAAAGGATGGAAAAAAAAGGATAAAATTTCACCTCATGTATCAACTATGCTGTAGAAGTAAAAATAGGACCATGCTCTGAGCAAAGAACCTACATTCTTGAATCCAGCGCGAGTCCAATTCATCTGAGTCATCCGAAGGACAAGTACTTAGCTAGCTGTAGCCTGTATATTTCCTTTAGGAAAAGAGATCATCTTCCTGCAGAACAAGAGTCTGGGAGGCTCTGCAAAAATTTTGCTCTTGCAACAGGGTCAGTGGAAAATCGACCCAACACAGCAAATGTGGCTGTGTTGCTTCCAAACTTCTCGATTCCTCTAGATATCATACAGGTGTGATTTGCTTCCACAACCACGATTATGTCTTCACCTAAAAACGATGAAACAGTCTCAGCTATTTGTCTAGTAAGCCTCTCCTGAACTTGGAGTTTAAAGCCATAAAAATGTACTACTGATTGCACTAGAGGTCTTCCAACTGGGTTGACTCCATCTGAAGAGTGATAACCAACGTGCACAACGCCTTGAAAAGGGAGTAGATGATGTTCGCACATGGACCAGAACGACAAATTGAGCTCGGAGCAGATACCATCTTTGAAATTACCACCAACCTGCCCAGGATGACTTCGAGTATCTATTCTATTTCGAACAAAGCCATTCAGTTTCATTTCCAAATTAGAGTTTCTAAAGTTCATGAACCACTTCACGAACCGAGATGGGGTTCCTACAAGCTCTTCTCTCAATGGATCTTCGCCCAGAGACTTAAGTATTGAATGCACTGCATTTGTCATAGCTGAATTTGCTTGTCCTGACATGCCACAAGATTGAGATGGGCACCATGATTGGCCAAGCCTATGATGAGCATTGTCTATGCTTATACCTCTGAATTTCAGTAGACTCAAAAAATCAGTCCAAACATCAGCATTCCCATCCTCAAAAACACCAGAACCTGAGGTAGCTGTTATCTTTACCCATCCTTGGGAAGTCGAGTCGAGAAATGCTGATTCAAAATTTGGAAAATGAATATGCATACACTGTAGAACCACAGCAACGCCTGTTGGCTTGATTCCATGCTGCAAAGCAGTGCAAACTTCATCAGCAAGGCGCTGTGGACTTTGGAGCCGTTTTGCAAAAATATCAGCAACCCGAGAGAGCTTGCTTAGTCCTACGACCCTTTTTCCAGATGGAACATAACCTACATGACACTTAACCTGGAATGGAAGCAAGCAAGACTCACAGTATGAAAAGAGATCAAGATCTCGAACAATCACAAGGCCACCAACTCCTCCAGCCTGACCACTTCCACCTTCCAATCCAGCTTCAGGGAATAATGCACCATGAACGATATCAGTCACTTTTTGTTTGTAACCTTCATATAACACAAATATGAAAGACTTTAGTCAAACAGTAGTTTAAAACACCAATCCACCTATAATTGAAAATTTGAACATGTTTCATGATAATAGAAGATGTAGATATCATTTGCATACAGCATAATGAGTCGCAGTTAACTAGTATAAGATAGATGTTCTAGTGACTTGCAATAATTTGTCAAGTCTTTGGTGTTCAAAATTTTTTCACTAAGGAAAGCTTCGCAAATCCCTTATTGTTTCAATCTAGAAAAGAAATCCAGCAACCAAGCACTTAAATGTAAGCTGCAGAAAGGAGCAAGGAACAAGGAACAAGAAAGACTGTTTAAATAAGCAAGATGGAATTTCTAATTGCATTTGAAGAAACATCGTCCCTTGATATGCTTCTCTTGACTGGAAAAAAGTGTCAGTAAAGCATGTGTCCCATGTAAAAGATGGAAAAGTTAAATCTTTCATCTTTACTTCCTCTCATGTGCATTGAAGAGACATACACACTTCAGTTTCCTTCAACTGTACTTCAATGATGAGTATCCAGATACATGGTTGCAACTACGAGATGGAATATCATTTCATGGGTATCCAAAATCTGCTTTCAGCATTCATGACTTCCCTGTCTCTAACTACATATAGGTTCACTTCCAATAGCTTCATACCCACACTTACTAACAAAAGTGGTTAGAGAAAATGGAATAATCCAATTTGTTAAAGAGTGGGGCTCATCTAACAGCGTCCAACCTCCACCTTGGTGGACACAGCAAAATGGCCAAAAATAACTTCTACGCTGGAAATGGAGCCACTTTCCCGTAATTTAAACAGTGCAGTACTGGATTCACATCTAAAAAACATGAAATACAGAAAGCTCATGTCCGACATTCAAAGACAACTTATTTTTCATGGAAAATTTGACGACTCGTGCTTTCATTAAATGCAAAACTAACCATCGATCAAGAAGATATGTTTAACTATCCAAGGATACATTTTTGGACTATCTGGAGGGAAGGAACTTGATATATTTTGAGGGGTTTGGAAACACCTCCCTTAACTGAAAACCATTTGAAGTTTGAGGCAATAATTGCTTCAATATTCTGGTTACACAACGAAAATAATTATTTGGTGGTGATGAAGAAAACCAGACCTGCAAGTACTTACAAAACTTGATCCGTATTTTACCCCGTGTCGATCTGCATAACTTCTATAAAGTATATAATAGTATAAAAGATGTTGTTTAACTTAAATAGCTACTCCTAAAAAATGACAAAGCTTGTTTGTCTGGTTAAACTAATTTCACCACCCCACCCCTTCTTATCTTTCCTTTTTATAATAGAGGGACAGAGCTCATAACTGCCGAATCTTCACTAAAGGCGAACAAAAGACCAATCCAGGGGTTGTTTGATAGCTGGGTAGAATTAGGCAGTATTAGTTATTCCATCTTCTCCCTACATAAGATAACACAATAATTCCCTCGTAGCTTATACACGCATTAGTTACGCAGATTTCTAAATAGCAAACCAAACGTCTTATTGATTTTATACCTAAATAACTTATTTCCTATCTAGCTACCAAACATTATATAACTTAAACAAAAAGTAATATATGAATAAGTTGCTTCTTTACTAGCTACCAAAGGACCCCTGAATACTTCAGCTAAAAATTGCATCTTTAAGCATTTTCCAACAAGTGCAACATAGAAACTAACAGCATGAGACAAAAATAATACTTCAAATATACAAATCCACACTGACAAGCTTGATGAACATGCTCCACTTGCTCCAGATCTCATGGAGATAAAAAGTAAACAGATCCATTCATGCAGAACAAATAAAAATAACTATTACAAAATCCAAAAAAGGGTGTACCTCTTGTTCCTTGTCGAAGAGCCTTAGCAACACGAAAAGGGGTTTTCTTGATTCCTTCCCTATTGATATCTTCACCCAAACCCTGCAAGAGGACTCTTACAGCATCCTCAATAGCCAGTGTTTCAGGCTGACCTTCAAACCCAAGTTCAAAATTAACTTCGTTCTCTATTTCTGCATGATAGTGCCCCTCATCTAATGCGCCCATTGACACACAAAACGAAATAATATAACAGATCTTACCACCTGAATCACAGGTGATGAATAAAGAAAAAAAATTGAATCTTTTTGAAAGATTTAAGCCAAAGATTCCAAATTTGAGACACCCAATAACCCAAATGAGAAAAATTTGAACAAAAATATGGAGGAATGGGAATTTGTAGGGCTGCTATTGATGAACATATACTATAGGGATCTGGGGATGAGATGCATATGCATTACTACAAAAATTTGCAGCATTTAAAAAATGGTTTTTTTAAAAATAATAATAATTAAAAAAAATAAAGATATGAAAAAAATAAAAAATGTAAGGTTGCAGTTGATATTGGAATGTGTGGAAGTCTTTACCTAATTCTGTCACGGCTCTAGTCAAGATCAAGATATGGGTCGGTCTAAATTATGGGAATATGCCACTAGAGGATCTCTACTGACTCGTTACGAATTCACTGTAAATTTATTTTATATTGCAGCTTTTCAAGGAGCACCGGGGTTGGTGGGAGATGCAAAGTCAATTAATAGAGATTCAATCAAAACTCGATAATTTTAATTTAAGCTTAGTATTATTTTAAAAAATGATGTAATATGTTAAAATTATATTGATTTAGAATGTAATAACTTAAATTGATAAAAACTTGAAATTTTGATTTCAATTGTGATAGGGGGTTCGTTGGTCAATGATCAATTTTGGGATTGGTAGGTCCTTTTTGTTATCTATACACCAAGGAAAGTGGGTGGGGGAATTGAGATGCCACTAGCCAGTGACCACTAACTAACTCATCATTTTGTCTTATATTTTTATTTTTTTATTCGGTGTCTGATATTTATAATGAAGTCCTTGTAATGCTTACGGTCTTATGTGGAGGAAAATACTTACAATCAAGGATCTTTTTTATACATAAGGCTTGAATTCGAGACCTCTGATTAAAGGAGAAATAATTTCATTCACTGCATCACATTCTTTGATGTTTTTGCTACTCAAACTTTGGCAAAATCCTCACGTTGCTCTTCAATTTAAATTATGTGGGACCAAATTTAAATTAAAGTTTGGCAAGTGATGATCTTGCTTTTGTTGATAGTGTGTTTGGCATTTAACTTGACTTTCCAGCATTTAAAATGAACTTTTCACCGACCTCCAAATAAAGGTTGGGAAGAGTAGTTACGACCTAGATATAAAAAGTAAAGGAAAAAAGGTTTGAAGAAATGATATAATATAAAAAATTTTAATATATAGTCAAACATATCACAAAATTCAGCGTGAAGGGTGAAAAACACATTTACATCATTTGCTTTTTGAGTTCTGAATTATTAAGTGTGTGAGCTTTCTACTGAATTATCATCAAATATTTATCGATACACATATTAACAGTTAGTTATTTGCTTTTCCTGAATAACAGTCTAGTCGAATCGAATGGAGAAGTATACTTCTCCTGTGTGGGCTGGACCATTGAATCGCTTGTTCTAGTCCAACCGAGACCAGAATTTTTGGGCCTCGTTGTATAGCCCAAATATTTACAGCCCAATATCGTGACCCGAAATAAGAAAGAAGCGAGTACACTCTCAGCACAGCTCCAAGCATCAATGGAGAAAAATTCTTCAGTCGGTGCTAAACCATGGAGTCATCATCCTCTTCACCATCATCATCACTTTCAGATATTACATAATTGTCCGTTACATAGCTACATGTTGCAGCGCAATAAACATGTACCAACATGCCCACTTTTCACTCCTCCTCCGTTGCCGCAAAACCCTGAACAAAATACACCGGCGGCTTTATTGCTGGACGATTTGAATATGCAGATTTCTGAGCCTAATTTCAGTTTTACTGACTCAAGGTGACTTTTCACTCTGCTTTCCTTGTGCTTCGATTGAAATTGGGTTAAGTTGGAGATTGTATTTTCTGATTATGCTTGTAAAGTAGTTGTTGCTACACATAGTACTTGGATTTTTTGATTTGCTGATTATATAAAAATGACATTCCTATTTGTTGATTATAGTTTTGTTCCTTGGTGTTTTTACCTTCTTTTTAATCATGATTTTCTGTAGAACACAAGTTTAAACATCGGCACTACTGATTACTGAATTTCTGATTTTATTTAGAGGCTAGAAGTTTCTTTGGAATCACCCAAAAGTGTGGCCCAGTGGTTACTGAATAGAGAACTTTTTCATCTGTCCTAGTTTACTTGGTGGTGGTGGAAGGTTACTAATATCCCATAGAATTAGTCGAGATTTGGTCCAAATGCTAGGGTTATTAAAAATGAAGTTTCTTTGGGCTGAGTGTCCATCAAAGACAACCTCTCAACGATCTGATTGTTTTTGAATAAAGAGTGTGAAAGCGTGGAATTCATTTTTTCCACATTGGGAGTTCTTCTCAGAGTGTATGGGAATTGGAAAGTACCAGTCTATTGCATCCATAATTAAACGGTGGTTCAATGATGGTGATGGTATATGAATAATTTATGTATATTTATTTACCATCCAATTTTATCCTGTTCCTCTGTGTATTTAATTGTCTAGTATACTTAAAACAAGGACTTGCCGGCCGAGAATGCACCTCAGCCATCAAGGTGCAGGATGTCAGCTTACAGTGGTGCACTGTTTTGTGTTTTTGCCCTCAGTAGGTGCAGCAATAATTGGATATGTTAAACAAAATTCAGTAATTACCTTATTCTGCTTATGTGACCAGAATGATTATCCCTGGCCGATTGGTCTACATCCATCCTTGAATCTCATGGGGTATTGTTTACTTCCCTTCCGTTCTTGTAAATGTCACCTGTGATCCGCCAGGTGTTTCTGCACCCAAAAGTGAACGGAAACACAGGATTTCCATCAGGAAATTGAGGAAAGATGTTTTTATTTTTTTTCATTTTTGCTCAGGAGGAAATATGTTATAAATAGTTTGTTGAGATACACAATGACAACATAAGAGACTTATAGGCACATCAACTGCCCCATCCTGCAATATACATCACATCTCTGCCTTCACACCGAGTGTTGGTGGATGATAGTTGAATGGTTGATCTTGTCTGTTTGTTGTAATGCTACGTCCGATTGAAACATGAAGCAGGAAATAACTATGGGGGCTTCAAATAAATAGCAGGAAATAAATGTAGATTATATTGAAAGTTTAAGAGAATTTCAATGGACCACTGCTTATAGAATGCGGAGAAGGATACAGAATCAGAGACTTGAATTTAAAGTTTCTGGAATCAAGTAGGCGTTGTAGACGAAATTGAACCTAGAACCTCACTGGCATAATTCCTTTTTGGTATACATGTGAAGCTGTGTGTTTGAGATGTTACCTTTGCGTTAGAGCTGTCAATCTTAAGGCTCTTTCATCCTGTAGATTATAACTTTTGTGTATGTCTTCATCTGAAGAATGATGCAAAATGAAGGTCAGGACTTAGAAGATGAAGAGGAGGAGCCTATTTTTGTCCTTACAGATGAATGGAGAGATTTCTTTGCCAAATCCGAAGCTAAAAGGAGACAAGGTATTTTCAGCATTCCCTTAACTGTACAACTTTTGCTCGAGGCATAGTGGACTAATGTATTTGATTGGCTTGCAGCAAAAAAACATGCCAAGAAGAAAGGCAAGAGTAAGATCAAAGATGGGAACACACCAGCATTGGAGGACCGATTGCAACGCGAAGAATGAATCTGCTCATGAAATGTGTCTGAGAAGATTGTTTAATTATGATTATCACCTGGATAGGAAGCCCAAAGCTGATGTAATATGCATTTTTCGTGACATTCTTGCTTCATGTATCGCTTCTATGTCTTGTTAGTTGTAGTTGCTATTGTTTTCATCCCAGAGCTATCTGCAAATTTCTGCTTAGCTTTCAATCACCCACTATATAAAACATAATAGAACGACCGAGCCAACTCTCCCCAACTATTTTATATTTTCACATCATATAACTTCTTTTATCTTTTAACTTGTTCTACTGATAGGTCCCTCAGGATCTTTGGTCTTTATCCATTCCCGATGAAAAAAATGGGATCACTTCTTATGAACTCATTGAGAATGATTCTGATCTAGTTCATAGCTTATTAGAAGTAGAGGGCACTTTAGTGGGATCTTCACAGACAAAGTTTTGATAATGATCAAGTGACATTGCTGCTCAAGATCTTTGGTCTTTATTCATTTTCGATGGAAAAAATTGGATCACTTCTTATGGACTCATTGAGATTGATTCTGATCTAGTTTATGACCTATTAGAAGTAGAGGGCGCTCTAGTGGGATCTTCACGGACAAAAAAAATATTATAGTCAGTTTTGATAATAATCGAGTGACATTGCTTCTTCAGCCCGAACCGAGGGATCTCTTAGATATGTAAAAGGGCTCTTGTGTCTATCCTTGATCAGAGAATTCTCCATGAAAAATACGAATCACAGTTTCACGAAGGAGAGGGAGAAGGAGCCCTTGACCTGCAAGAGAATTTATTCAAGCACATAGTTTGAGCTCCTACAAGATGACACCCTTGGGGCTTTCTATTTGATTGTATCAAAAGACCCAATGAATTGAGAGTTCGATCTGGAGCTACGTGCTTGTGATGAATAAGGTGCATAGAATTAGTTTTCAACTTCACCATTCCTTTCGGGGGAATACAATTTGAGATGAAAATAGGAGCTTCTGTTCACAAATGTGAAAAATGCCAACTAATCCGTAGGATTTGGAAACATGACACTGGAAATCTAGTTTTTCTTTTGTTGACTTGCAAATGCATGTATCAGGGATTTGATGTTTACGTTTCTACAACAACATCAAGACAATATTCAATAATAACTGGTTCAAAGTAAAATATTTATAAATATCTAGTGAATTAGTTGATAATGTATAGTGCCCAGGTGCCCTGGTATCAACTATCTTCCAGCTAGCTTGCTCATGGCAGCATTTACCCTCTCATCTGAGATCGACCTATGGGCGTCATAAAAATCTAGTATCTCCATTGCTATAGTTTTCACCTGTCAACATTGAGAACTTGGGTTAAAAGATGGCAGGTTGTCCAAGCAAATAACTCGACAATAAAATAAGGGACAGTCAAACGCTATTGTTATATTTCAAAATCATCGGCAAAGAGTTGAGCTTGCATGCATACCACATTCATATCAACTCGAAGCTCCTCAAACCAGGCAGTAGTTTCTTTATCTTTCAGCACACTTGCAATATATATGCAGGCTAAAGTAATCAAATGTGGCGGATGAATGAGAATTAGGTCCATCTTATAGGTGTCATTTATAAGCCCCCTAAATGAAAGTAGAATTCAGAAGTTAGCAGGATAAAAACAAAACGAATGTAGAGTTTTGGAGAGGCGTATTATGGGACGTAATATTTTACAGTAATCTGAAAGTCAAAGATAGGAGAAGTCTCTGAAAGTTTCTTACCAAGTCAATTGAGTTACATCATTCATGCCAGCATCCTGAAGGAACCTGCCAATTGAGTTAGGAATCAAGTTCTATGCTGAGAGAAATCAATCAGCTACACAAGGAAATATCTAGTTGATACTTACTGAGCTAATGAACGATATGGATGATATACAACTAAGTAATAGTTTAAGGCTTCCAGAACTTTCATCTCCATGTCTAGTATGTCTTTTATTTCATATTTATACTTCTCATCAGAATCTGCATAAGCAAATCAGGAAAATCAACATCTTGCATTTGAAATTAACTAAATTGGGCATGTTGCAGGATACCATAACAAGTACTTCTCATTGTAATCAAAGATGTTCTTACATAATTTCTTGATGTAAAATACAAGAAGTCGGGCCTGCACAGTGCTTTCTTCTGCTTTTGATGCCAAATACAAGCAAGTTGGAGCAACCAGACGAGGATCATACTCGGTCATACTTCTCCTACGGACAAGAAAAACTATGGTTAGCGGCTTGGTTCAAGGTGAAGCAATAGTAAGCCTGTCAGAACATAAGTGTGATTTTAAAAGTTTCAATTTTGAAATAGAAAGGATATGCAGGCTCCAGATTAGAGAATTCTCCTTTCAAGTAGAATGGCTTTGTCCAGCATCTATTCCAGAAAACAGTTGGCACAAGATCCCAAATATAAATATTCCAACATAGCTTTTTTACTTTCTAAGATAACATTTTTTGTAACATATGACAGTATATAACTTCATATTTGTCAGTTATGTATGCAAATGTGATTTATTGTAGACAAATTAGCTAAAGTGGTCCATCTGATATCCTTTCTGAATCAGCTCATTTATTTTACTTAATTTACTTTGGTTTACTAAAGTCATTTGCTGATAAAGTGGTTCTACCAGAACATAATAAATCACAATTTGAGTGGCCATAGCTGGTGCTTGCACATCTGTGAGGAATTCCTTGGAAAAGTGACCCATCAGACGCTCTGCCTGACTGCACAGAATTTCCCCCATCCAGATCTGCATCGGAACATATATGCCAGTAATACCAATCTTCTTTTCTCTTAAGTTCTACATTTTGTTCAAAGCATTGATTCACTTTTCCTCTTGTATTATTCATTTAAGCAAGCTAAAGAATTTATGCAATGTCTTTAAGAACCATTACTCCATTAGTTCATCATAATCTTATCAGCTTAAAGCAATATGGATTCACGTCTTGACGGGAGCTTGTCAGAACAAAAGTTCCAAGTAATGCCCCCTTCACACCAAGCTGAAGGTCCATCAAATAGGCATGCTTCTGGTTAGGTAAATCTTTAACAATGAATAGTGTGTTCTCCTCCTAATACCAAAGATAGCATGATATACCTGACATATACGCGTCTCATGTACGTAATTGCAGTAGCAACAACCCTGGAAATAAAGCCCATAAATTAGATATTAGATTTCTGGAAGTAGCAAAAACAGGTTCTTTAAGAAGTAAAATTGCGCGCACACATTGGCAGTTCCCTTCTGTGAAAGTTAAGGACATACATGTAATAAACATTCAGGTGCAAAGAGCAACCTTGAAAAGTTTGTGATGAAAAACATAACTTGTCGATAGGTAATCCAAATTGTATGATCCACGCATTGAGCAGAAGATGCACTTATGTAGTATCAGAGCATGGACGTTCCTCTATCGTCAAGCTAGTTCTCTAACTATTAAAGAGCTAAAGCTAGTAGATTATTCCACTTATTCACATCCAGGTAATGGAATAGATAAATGAACACATAAATGTCGTGCAGAGTTTCTTTCTACAGGAAACTAAGAGGTCTAAGCAAATATTGATCATGCTAATGGTAACAACATTGAATAAGCATGTATTTTAAAGACCAAATAGCTCTTCCAGTTCTTCAGCTAAAGGTCACAGAAAACGTTATGCTCTTAAAGAGACAATGATGCTGATGACAGAACATAAGTACTTATTACTTATAAAAGAAGTTCTATAAGCAGATGAGGAGAGAAAACAGACCTTTGTCTCACTTTCACATTTTGAGCCAATCTTGCAACATCTGTGAGGGAACAGAAATTCTTTTACAGATTAAACGAGATGGAAAATGGTAATTAAATTATACCTTGCAAGATTATGATTGATAATAAGAAACTGCAAGCCAGGCAATCAGTCACATATGAATTAAAAGAGAGTGAGTAAAACACAAATACTGAGAAGTTTGAAGGCATGGAAAATGTGCTCCAGAAAATGATAAGTGTTGCTCAAGAGGTATACTGAAGGTTTCAATTATTTCAATTGTTATAACTATGCCAGACGATTAAATTTAACTGCAATAGTTAGTGTGTACATAGAAATGGCCATACATCATGTATAAAGATGCATATTTTGATGTTGTCGCTGAGTGCCAAAAAAGTATTTTGTCTATGTTACATACTTCAGACAAATATTTTTGTTATGTTAGGGTTTTATTACTAAATGCATCCTCGTGATATTACAATAAATAGGTGAATCAGAGTTTTTTCCATTTTTGTCGACTAAATGTCCAATCCCATTGCCAACAGTCTCCTTCAGCAGATATATAATATCTGGTACTCATGGCAAGGGGATCAAGCACATAACACACACATCAGCCTTCCTAAAGTACATTTTGAGCTCTCAAATACCAGCAGTTTTCATTCTTCCAAAGCAAACCTCAAAGCCTCAATGTAGTTCCTATGGAGGCAATAAATCTTAAATGACAGTTTTACTTAAGTTGCTCGGACTCTTCACTTTTGGTGCCGCACCCGTGTCAACACAACATGGGTGCGGGATCCGTGTCCGATGTGGTCAACTGGTTTCGGGTACTTTGACCAAAATCGTTGGAGATAGCCGGGACAATTTTAATGATTTCTGCAACCAATACGAAAGCTAAGGTGAAAATGAAGAAGATGGTATACCTTTTATATAGAAATTTCTATGTCACCCATCTTCCTTTAATCTCCTTCCAAGATTCTCCTCAAGTTCTCTACATAATATCTTATAATTTAGGTCTTATCACTCTATTCTTAGATATTTTAATTATTTTTAGGCAAATCCCCCCCACTTGTATCCATACATGGATCCAGAGTTCCGAATCTTAACAAGTAGATCATAAAGGTTCCAACCTGTAGATCCGCACCCTTATCGGACACCCATACCCGAGTCCGAGCAACTTAGGTTTTAATAGCTTGGGAAAATCAATGAAAATTCTAAACTAAAAGGCAGTGACAGCATAGAAATTTCCCATTTATGGTCCTCGGATCTTGAGTAATGGTACTAAGTTCTTTCATGATAGGAAATTATCGGATACCACTAGAATTAGCTGAAATGGAAAAGAATTCTTAGTGGGTGTTTGGATTGACTTATTTTTTGGGCTTTTAAGCACTTTTTAAGCTCTTGACGTGTTTGGGTAACAGAAAAAAGTGCTTTTAAGCACTTTCTTAAAACTAAAGAAGTGCAAAAAATAGCCAAAAGCCAAAAATTGGCAATTCCCAACTTATGGCTTTTAACTTATAAGCTACTTAAAAAAGGGCCAACCCAAACACCCCCTTAATTTTTATAACAATGGAAATCTACTTATTATGCGAGGTAAGAGCTGGGCAAATAGTGCACATTAGGAGATAAGACACGTAAAAAACTGACAAAAATGAGATAATGGGCCCGCCCCTCTACTCTTATCCACTTAAATACCAAGCATTACTCTAAAGCAGAGTTCGAACTCATGAAGTGCACCTAACACACACATCACATGCTACGCTCTTACCACTTTCTTAAAACTAAAAAAGTGTATAAAAAAAGCCAAAAGCCAAAAGTTGGGAATTCCTAGCTTATGGCTTATAAGTTACTTAAAAAAAAGCCAACCCAAACACCCCCTTCGTTTTTATAACAATGGAAAACTACGTATTATGCGAGCTAAGAGCTGGGCCTATAGTGCACATTAGGAGATAAGACATGTAAAAAACTGACAAAAATGAGATAATGGGCCGCCCCTCTACTCTTGTCCACTTAAATACCAAGCATTACCTAGAGCAGAGTTCAAACTCATGACGTGCGCCTAACACACACATCACATGCTACGCTCTTACCACTAGACCAACACCCTGGGGGCTCAAGAAATAAGCTATGTTTGGTTATTACCATTATTATTGTTGAAAGAAGTTTGGACCAAGTATATCTAATGACAGTAAAAGATTAACAACTCTCTAGCCACCTCTTTATACTTAGATGCACTAGCTGGTGCTCTTTCATGTTCACTAAAACTTACTAAACTTACTGATAAGAAATAGAAAAGCAGACTCCTCATCAAATATGGTAGGAAAATGATTCCGTGTTCGTCCATATGATCTAACAAATAACACATACTCAATATGGTAATTACTAAACAAATCAGAGTAAAGCTACCATTTTGAAAAGGGGCATCCCAGGAATCGTACTAAGAAGGAAAAAAAAAATGCAGCTAACGAGGTTGCAAAACGAAACCAGGAAAGAAGTAAACAACATTAGCTAAAAACATAATGTAATATAATCTGCAAATTCCAGCAAGTGATTAATGCCCTTGAAAATTCAAATTAACCTTAAAAACTATCAACTTTGGAAGCAACCCCATCCACCCCGCACACACAAGGGGGGAGATACCCTTTAGGCAAAACCTAATAAAATCTCAATAAATGTTATCCCTGAAGCCATAATTCAAACAATAAAACAAGTTGAATGCTAAGAATCACAAAATAGACTCTTGTGGTCCGAGCCTTCCCGGAACCCACACACAGGGTTAAATTAGTGCTAAGAATCATCAAAAATGAATCCATTTAATTTAAACCCTGGATTATGGAAATTACAATTGGACATATGTAACTTGATGAGCTTGAAATCATCGAGAGTGATGCCTCTCTCTTTATCCAGCTGATGCACAACATCAACCTCTTCTGGGTCCAAAAGTTCTTTGCTGCAAACAACAAGAAAATGTCAAAACAAGAAAGATTGAAAACGAAAAAAAGGATTGTTTTTTAATACATACTACTGAGAAGAAATCCAGAAATTGGCAGCCATATGATGAACTGAGAAACACCCAGAATCGGAAATTTGATTTCAGCTACTTTAACATGTCCGAATTCGACAACTTGCTCCAGATTTTTCTTCTTCTTCTTCTTCTTCTTCTTCTTCTTCTGGTTTCCTTTTTCCCTGTTTTCGAGAGAGGGAAAAGAAAAGAACGAGGAAAAACGTAAGCTCTCTGCTTTGTTGGGCCTAATCACTATCAGTTTTATTGGGCCCATATAGGAGTCACCCCAACTCAAAATCTCTAGTCGGCCCAACGTCAGCTCTCTTTTTATTTCTCTCTGTGAATTTTTTAATCTAAAATATTCTTTCGACAAACTAAAAATATTAGATTGCGATCTAAAATTTTATAAGTTATTACAAGTGTTAAATGATAATTTAATATTTTATTTACATACGTAATAAATATATGAGTAAATATTAAATTAGAATTCAACATTATTCAGAAGGAATGAAGGATAATTTTTCAAAAGCTATATTTGTACAATAATAATATACTTGGTGAAATTTTTAAGGAATAAATTTGCTAATTTTGAATAATAGAGATAAAATCTAAATGATGATCTAAAAAGGAATATTTGCATAAATCAACTTGGTAATATCATATCAAATGTTTGGGCCATGTGAATCGATTTTTTTAAAATTTATAAAAAGTTATTCTCCCTAAATAAGCTCTACAGAAAACACGTAATCAACAATAATAATGAAAAGCGGCTGCATTTTTTCTTTTTTCGTATAAAAATAATTGTTTACTATTTATACTATACATCACTATCTAAATTAAGTGCAATTATTTTAATTTTGAAAAATAATTAAGTGTATTATCTTAATGATGGATGTCATTCTCACATATCAACGTCGTTTTAACAAGATAACATAAAATTAAAATATCTATAAGTGACCAACAAAGATTTTGGTGGAGTGGTAAGTACTTTTTTATCCTTAATCAAAGCTCTTGAGTTTGAATCGTCTTGGATTGGGAGTGCTTTTTACCCCAACATGGAACTTTTGGACACGTCCAACTTTAATGGAGCTCCAAGTGAATACGAGACATCATTTAAAAAATTAAAGAAAAAGCATACTAGCTAACACCCACATCAATTATTGTTGGCCTTAAAACAAAGAAATAAAGTTCCAAAATTGAGAAGAGTAGACCAAAAGCACCACAATTGTTCATGGAGGAGAATCAAACGCAAGTCCGTCATAGAGCAGTCGATTAAAAGTAGAAAATTGTTGATACGAAGAAAAACAACTTTCTCTCAGACAAGATGGACCAATTTCTTTGAGCAGTGATTATATTTTTATTCTTCGTACCACTTTACATGCTATGGAAAACCAAAATTCAAGCCAAGAATAGAATTAATGTCATAAATCTACCTCCAGAAATTCCAGGTGCTTATTTTCCAATAGGTCACCTCCATTTATTCATTGGCAAAACTCCACTTGCACTAATTTTGGCTAATTTGGCTGACAAATATGGCCATATTTTTACTATTCGTTTGGGTATACATCGTGCAATTATAGTGAGCAATTGGGAAATTGTTAAAAGAATGTTTCACAACAAATGATAAAGTACTTGTTGGCCGACCTGCTTCAAATGCTGGTATATATCTTGGTTACAATAACGCTGCGTTTGGTTTTGCTGATTATGGGCCTTATTGGCGTAATATTCGCAAGTTAGTCCTGCTAGAAGTTCTTTCAAGTAAGAGGCTTGAGCAATTTAAGCGTGTCCGAATCATCGAGGTACTGTTGAAATATATGACCATCTTATTTACATATAAAATTTTTCAATTGATATTTGGTGACGATGAAATTTGAACTAATAATCTCTATGATTATGTTGAATGGTATAGCTATCTCATCTTAAGATGTTGCAAATGGTGTATGTACTTTTTAATTATCTAACTAATTATGTTTGAACATGTCTCTTCATATGTGAGCCTGATTTTTTTTCACGAGTCAAATATGCAAAAAAGATAGTTTTTTCTTTCCTTTAGGTGAGGATTAATAATGATTGAGCCAACAACTTATATATCAACGAAAAATAGTTGCATTTATGAGATTGAGCATCTATTCAAATGTTTAAATTGATTTTTTTTTTCATAGACTCTACTTGTAAAAATATTTTTAGATCGATAGGTGATGGTGGAATTTGATACTCCGTTAAATAATTGAGTTACCATCTCATTTAACGGTTTAAATAATTATATGATGTCTCAAAACGTTTCCTCTCTTACGTGGATCTAATCTCTTTTTTATGAGTCAAACACATGAAAAAAATTTAGCATATTTAATTTTTATGGTGTTGAGATTTAATTTGTACTCATATCTATGCCTGATCGACTCTACAACGTTATGATTATCTAAAAGTTTAAATAGAGAAAAGTTACAACTTTTAATTAATTGACTATTCTCAACAGGCACAAACTAACATCAAAGAATTGTACTCATCAATTCTAAAGAGTAGTAGTACAAGTCCAGCAAGAGTGAATATGAGTCAATGGTTTGAACAATTAACCTTAAATGTGATAATGAAGATGATTACTGGAAAAGATACAAAACAGAAGATGAAAAAGGGAGACATTTCACAAGAACAACTAAGGAATATATGTATCAGTCTGTCCAATTTGTTTTATCAGATGTAATTCCATTACTATTTCTAAAATGGTTTGATTTTCAAGGGAGAATTAAGAATATCAAGAGATTGTCTCAAGAAATGGATAAGATTATGACAAATTGGATAGATGAACATTTGATGAAGAGAGAGTTAGCAAAAGATAATGATGACCAGGACTTCATTGATGTGATGTGATGCTTTCCAAGATTGATGACCAATTCATGTATGGTTATACAAGAGAAACAATCATTAAGGAAACAATTTTGGTAAGTATTTATTTTTACTCTATGCTTCAAAAGATTTCTTTTTCAATTTAAAAACTACCACACTTTTTCAAACATCATCTTAACTTATAAGAGAAAATAGTCAAATAATCTTACAACCTATTATTGAATTCTCAGCTACATACTTTAACTTCACGAGTGTCCTATCTAGGTTGGCGGCTTATTTGTCTATAATTAAAGTCTCACCAATGAGACCGCTTCTGTTGAGAATATTGTTAATATTAATGCATTTGCCAAGTAGTTAGTGTCATGGTTTCTTCATGAAAAAAACTTGTTTTGTGATTAAAACAAGTCACAACCAACACAAGTTGTGTGAAGATTTGTTTATATTTTGACAATTCGAATTGGTAATCCAAAATATTGAAATTTGGGTTACAAATTTTATAACTTGTCAACATTTACGGAACATATATAATTAGTTATTCGAGGTACAAAATAATGTTTTTCTTTTTTTCACACTCTTCTGCGTCAGAAATCTCAAAAGTTTTCCCTTTGAATGAAATGTAAAATCCAATGGGTACGTTATCTAAAATGCCTATTTTTTATTGTCCTTTTAGTTACTCTAACCAAAATTAATAAACTACTTCAAAATTAGTAGTGAAATAATTTGTCTAGTGTCAATTTTTTTTTATACATATTAGCTCTTGGCCCAGACAACGTCCTAGGCGTAAGGGAGATTAGAAAAACAGGGAATGCTTAGACGATATTTTTCTTCTTGGGTTACAGTAAGTAGATCGAAAGGTCGTTCCACCCCTTGTCCACGTCTTTACTTAAATACTTTGGGACCAAGCTAAGAGATCACTAGTGCTTCATTGTTTGATCACCTAAAAAGTTTATGGTTAAGTGTTTGGCGTTATTTGTGGGGTTATATTTCTTGTCATACTTCGCAAAGGCTAACATAAATTTCACTACATTATATTGTTCTTTAGAACATAATCTTAGTAAGGTCAGACACTACTTCAATTCACTTGACAGGGGTCTTGTCCTTATTATTAAACAACAAACATGTAATGGAACAAGCACAAGAAGTTATATATGTGGAAATTACATCGAGACCCTCAAGTTTGGTCTGACCCTGAAAAGTTTATGCCCGAGAGATTTTTGAAAAGTCATAATGGGTTTGAAGTTTCTGGTCAGAATTTTGAGTTTATTCCATTTGATTCTGGAAGACAATCTTGTCCGGGGATTACTTTTGCTATGCAAGTGACACACTTGACACTTGCTAGATTGCTACAAGGCTTTAATTTTAGTACATTAGAGGACATGCCTGTGGATATGACTGAGGGAAATAGCATAACTTTGCCCAAGGCAAATCCATTGGAAGTATTGGTAAGGCCTCGTTTGGCATCTATGCTTTACCAACTCTAAGAAAAACATTTCAAGCGTTAATTTTTGTCAAGAATTGAGGTTCCTTGTATAATATTGGTGATAATGTTTCCTTTTTCTTTAATTAGTTACTTTTTAATTTCAATTTTTCAAAAATTTTTTGTACTTCGTTAAATTTTATGTCAAGTTAAAATCAAAAATTAAATTGAAAAGGATCAGGGAGTAATAGGACAACAGTGGAGTAAACTTAATTTCAAATTAAATTCTTATTATTAGCAAATTACAAGACAACATAGATATTATCAACGACAACAATAAAAGACAACATAAATTATACTCCCTCTGTCCCATATTAATTGAATTTGTGAGGTAATACACACATATTAAGAAAAACATTCAAAAACAAACTTTACACCATACTTTCCAAAAAGTTTCAAACATTCATCTTGAACTTTGAAAAATTCAACTATTTTGAACCTTAAAAAAAGTTTTAAAAATTCAATTAATATGAAACGGGAGAGTACTTTTTATTATAATTTATCTCCTAGAAAATATAAAACTTCAATAAATGAAAGGACAAATATGAAAAAAGTTTCAAACATTCTTTTTGAACTTTGAACAACTCAACTATTTTGAACATTGAATTTTTTTTAAAAAATTCAATTAATTTGAGACGGAGGGAGTATGAATTTGGTTGTTCTAACTTTTTGCTGGAGATTTTGGCATTTCAATAAAAAGATGGAGAGCGGAATTAAAATTGGGTGTCGTGTGATTTAGAACTATTTTTGAGTTCGACAAAAAATATAGACGTTTGAGATGCTATTATTCCAACAAGTTTATTCATTTTTCATTTCTTCAATTTGTTAGTCTGATTTTAAATTAACTTTCCAATTTTAAATTTAAAATACTTAAAATTATCAAAATGTCATTTAATGTAACGTCTTAAAAAGAAGGGAGTATAAATAATAAACTTATGTATAATGTCCTTTTTCCTTGCTGTAATAAAAACCTTTTTTCATCAAAGAAGATGTTGTTTGCATGCAATGCTTTGTTCCTTCCCATTATGTATCTTGAATTTACGTTTTGAAACTAACCACACAAAATTAGGACAAAAAAAATTGGCAATTGTCAATCACACCTAAGAGTCAAGAATTCATTTCAGATTAATTAGCTGAATATTTAATTTTGGTTAACAACCAATTAACCACATATGAGGTAATTAAATGAATGCCATCCCACAATTCTAAAAACTAAAAAAATTAGATGAACAAACGAAGACTTGGTTCAACAACAAAATTAGTACTATTTGTTGCTAATTATTCTCGAATTCCTAGTCAAAATTGACTTTCTTTGATCTATAAAAAAAAAATCAAAGAAAAAACATTTTGTTTTTGACAAGTACTATTGTACATTCAACTTCTTAGCCAAGCATGTGACTTGTGTTCAACGTTACATAAATATAGTACTTTCGTTCTAATTTATGGACGTACTTCTTTTTATATTTGTGCAAGAAAAGATAATATTGTGTTCTTTATACTTATGTCAAAAATTTATTTATTTTAAAAATCTTCTTCGTCTTTTAAAATTTATACCTATAATCAAAACGTGATCTTCTTTAATCATTGACCAAATAAAAAAGAAAAACTTTCAAAAAAAGCAAACATTTGAAACATAATGAGGCAAAAAATAGTTATAATTTGTTAAAATTACGATTTGTAGCTACATATTATAAGAGAGGGGCGGGGAAGATCGAGAGATGGAAGAGAGACACAAGCGAGATCGAGAGAAGATAGAGAATGAAGAGAGGCGGATTATATATGTATAATGTCTGTCAATTGCATATGTATATCTATCAAATTATTGTGTATGTATGACTGATATACATATGTATTTGTATATATAGCAAGCGAGATTGGGAGAGGGAGGAGAGAAGCGAGGAAAGAGGCGAGCATGAGAGGTCATAGAGTAGAAAGAAACGAACTGCATATACAAATCTGTCTAATTAAATATGTATATCTATCAAATAATTGTATATGCAATTGATATACATATTTATTTACATATCTGGTAAGGGATTGCAAAGAGACATGAAAATACTAGAGAGAGGAGAGAGAAATTAACAATTAAATTATAACTATAATTACATATTGCAATTTTTTTAAAACTATAATAATATAATATAAATATATATCATATATTTATCTATTTATGTAATTCAAAAAAATATAAGGTAAAAAGGACCAAAGTCCACCAAATCCGTTATGTATAATATACTGTCCGAACACCAAATAGTAATTCAATGTTACACCAACCAAAAAAAAAAAAATCCCAGTAAGGAAAAATATTTAACAGGACACGTGTCAATTTTTTATTGGTTACACTACGTAAATCAGCCAGCCAAAAACATTTACTCTGTATTTTCTCTACAAAAAAAACTCCGCCATTCTCAAAGCCTTAAAAAGCTTCACAAACAAAACGTTACAGCTCTTTTTTCCATAAAATCCTCAGATTAAAAAAAATCCGGCGGTCGGAAAAGGAGACGGTAACGGAAAATGGGTCAAAAAGGTTATCAATCGCCGGCGAAAAAGTTGTTGTCATGGGTTCGAAGACAATCGAAGAAAGTGAAAACTTTTTTGGGTTTAATGACAGCAATTACTCTGTTGGTGACTCTTAAGTTAGCTGTTCATGATCACAACTACTTCTTTGTTATAGCTGAAGCTATTCATTTGATTGGACTTTTGGTTTTGATTTACAAATTGACTACTCTCAACACTTGCTCTGGTAATTTTGATTTTTCTTTTGTATCTGGAAATTTTTTTTTTTCATTTGTTTGTGTGTTAAATTAGGGAAATTGGATTGTTTAGTGTTACTCTGTTACTGTTCTGTGCAGGATTTTGTTTAAGCTTTGTGTAAACTAGAAAAATTGGATTTTTTTTTTCTTTATTATTCTGACATCTTGAATTTCGGAATTGGGATATTCTGTGGAGAGTTTTGGGAGGACTAAAAAGGGATTTTTGGGTTGTCTTTTAATTATTATTTTTTTGAGCAAATGGGAATGTAGCCCACACCTAAAATGTGGTGCCCTTTGAAGGGCGGGCCTAATTCTTTTTCACGTGTCAAACATGATGATCATGTGATCACATCGCATTTAAAAGTTTAAATTAGAGGGTATATTTATGTTATTTTAATTATATTGTCAACATAATACTCCTACAGATAGGATTAGACTATAAGTAACAATAAGATACTCAGTTCCACAAGTGCTGTCTCGGGAGGGTGAAATGTATGCGGATCTTACCGCTATGCTCTAGAGATGGAGAGACTATTTTGAAAGATACTCGTCTCAAAAATATCAAGGCTCATAAGCAGAACAGAAAATACTAGGTTCCATGGTTGACCTTTCAAGGTAAGTCATTTTTGATTGATTGATAAGTAAAACACAAAAAAATAAACAAATTTAACACAAGGTTCCATGGTTGAATCTGACTAGATCTATTTTGTCATGGATTTATTCTAATGCTGAATGAAAGATGGTATGGTTAATTTCATTTTTTAAAAGGAGGGTATGTCAAACTGAACATGGCTACTATAAAAGATGTGATAAAGATAAACTAAGAGTCCATTAAACACAAAAAGATGATTCCTTTTCCTCAAGAAAACAGAAAGCACTTCAGGAGTGTAATTTTAACTTAAATGTTAGGACAAATGCAAATCTTTTGTCTTCGCCATATTCGATATGTCACTTAGTCATCTCTGCCTCGCTGCGGCTCAGCACCTCCAAAAGAAACAGAGGACTTCATTCACTGACCCCACGATCGCCCTCTGGACGATCATAATAAGGTCAAGATTATCACAGGGAAAGGTGATTGTTCAATTGTCTTATGCGCCTTTTTGCTCTGACAGATCGATAGATGGTAACGTAGTATGCTATCTGTACATTCCTGTCATATGAAATGTGTTACTTCGGAACATTGTTAATACAGGTAGGATGCAAGAAGTCCAAAATGTGCTGCAACACTTGTTAATTTGTCGTTCTTTTTACTGGACCTGAAGAAAAGATCATTTTTTTGCCATTTGTTTTATATGCTTTCTTCTCCTGCTTTGTTAGGCCTTTCATTGAAGACTCAAGTGCTTACGGCTATATTTTTGGCCGTAAGATTATACTGTAGCTTTATTATGGAAGCAGATATCCACACTGTGCTAGATCTTATCACTCTTGTAGCAACATTGTGGGTCATGTATATGATGAAGTTCAAGCTGAAGGCATCCTACATGGAAGATCTGGACAACATGCCCTTATACTATACGGTAAATGCAAATTTCACCCACGGGTCCTGTCTGTTTGATTGTTGTTAATATCAAATTCTGAAGTCCGCAAATTTCTTGAGTAATTAACTAAGCTTTTTATAGAACATTTACCGTACTTTTTTGGTTAGAAATGTTATTTCCGCGTTCTAATGTGCGATTCCGTTTACTCTGTCCATGATAGAACATTACTTTATTTTTGTTGTTTTCACCTACACACAATCACTTTCCCCCTGTGAAGTAATCTACACTTCTATAAGTTCCTTAAGATGCATGTGTGTCTTTGGCAACGAGAAGCAACAAATTAGGAGGAAGGTCAAACTTTTATTGTTCACGTGTTAAAGGGAAGATTATGAACTTGCCGGTGGTGGGAGGTAGCAGATATTCTATGGAATTAGTCGAGGTGTGCGCAAGCTAGCCTAGACACCATAGTTGTAAAAAAAGTAGTTTAGACAACTAATTACGGGGCATGAAGTCTTTTTTACTGTCTTTCCGGAAGCAAATAGAATTCCCGGCCTTCTCTTTCTACTAAGCTGCTATATATGATACAAGACAATGACATCCTCTGCAGAGATAGTCTTTTATAAATGGTTTCTTGTAATTAGAATTGTTTCCTGATATTGCTTTTGAACCATGCCACTCCTTTGCACAGATAATTCCTGCTGCAGTTTTAGCCTTCTTTGTCCATCCTTCTACAAGTCATATGCTGATAAATCGGATACTTTGGGCTTTCTGTGTATATCTTGAATCCGTCTCAGTGCTGCCTCAGCTTCGCTTGATGCAGAATGTTCAGGTTCATATCTTTTCTTAGCTTTTCTAACTAATTCTCTTTTTTTATTAGCCTGCCAAATGCCAATGTTAAAGGCCAAGAGGCTCTTTTATGATTTTATTGAATAATTTTGTAGTTATCTTCTTGAACTTGTCTGTCCTGAATAAAAGGCTAATAGCATGTTCTATTCTTGCATTTCAGATAATTGAGCCATTTTCAGCTCATTATGTTTTCGCACTGGGCGTTGCAAGGTTCTTGGGTTGTGCTCATTGGATTATCCAGGTTCGTTTTGTCTCGAGTCTCGACTTGAACTATGTATACATATATGATACAATTTAAATGATGAAACGTTTTCATAAGATACATTCATTCTAAGCTCACTTACTCTAAATTTTGAGCTCGTCTTTTACAATTGATACGGCCCAAATTGCAACAACACACACATTTCTCCATTTTCAGATCGAGTCTTAAGCTATATAATTACGGACTTGATAGTAACAACTGTTTCTATACAGGTTTATGACACTGCTGGAGCATATGTTTACTTGGCTGGACGCGGTTACTTCTGGATACCTATGGTCTTTTTGTCAGAAATTGTTCAAACGTTCATCTTGGCCGATTTTTGTTATTATTACGTAAAGAGGTTAGACATTTAGCCCACGACTAATTCAACTACTGCTATTCATGTGACTCCAACTTCATTTACCCGACTTTTTAACAAATCGTCTTTCTTGATTTGCAGTGTCATGAGCGGCCAGTTGATCGTTCGCCTGCCAACGCCCGTATAATACGATAAGAGACTAACATTTTGATAGTTCTTAAGTTATTATGTGAAATTGCTCCATCCTTTTCCTTGGACAAAGAAGCAAAAGTTTTTGTTTTGGAGATTGGATAGAGACAGTGACTGAATCAATCTTTGCTCTTCTTTGTACCTTGTTTTTTTCTTTATTTTGTTCTTGAGATTGGACGGTGAATGGAGAAAAAATTATTGGGAGCATTTCTCGAATTCAATTGGATTTCAATATGGGTATCGAGTACTAAGTTGAAAAAATCAAAAATAGAGAGAATTGGACTGTAAATTATCTGATAACCCATTCCATTAAAATTTGATATGAGAAAATTATCGAAAATCACTTGTAAATAAGGTGACAAATCAAACAAACTATGCACATATTGTAGAATAATTGAGAGTTTGAGACGACAAGAGATTATAAACTTATGAAATCAAGCCATAAGTCATAACTATCTTTTTGTTATGGCTGAAGCTACCCACTCTATTGGGCTCTTGATTTTGCTTTACAAATTCAACACCCTCAATACTTGCTCTGGTAATTTAATTTCACTCGTTAATTTTAAAATTTTTTTTTATAGATCTGGAAAAATAAATTCTTTGTATTTTTCTATTTTTGGGCTAGTATATTTGATAAGGATCTTTCTAATAATCTCTCGATTTTTACGAGAAAGTGGTAAGATTTGCATACATTTTATCCTTCTCCATATTCATTTATGAGATTTCACTGAGTATGTTGTTGTCGTCGTCTGAAAATCTGTTTATCGTGATTTGATAGGTCTTTCATTGAACAGTCAAGTGCTTACATTTATATTTTTGGGTGTAAGATTATACTGTAGTTTCATAATGGAAAGAGATATCCACACTTCATTTATATATATATGAAGAAGTTCAAGCTAAAGGCATCCTACAGGGTAGATCTCGATAACATGTCCTTATACTATGTGGTAAATAAATTTCATCCTAAACTTTTTTTACATTTGATTGCTGTTGAATCAAATTTTGATATGCTAATTACTTGAGTAATTAATCTTGTGTAGAATAATTACTTTTGTTACGAAAGAAAGTAGATCATTCTTTTTGAAATAGAGGAAGTAAAAGATAGATTATGAACGTGTTAGCGGGAGGTAACAACTAACAAGTATACAATAAAATTAGTCGAGATTTGCGTAAAATGATTTGTGTTCTCTTTAAGAAAAAGTTCAAACAATCAAATATAATCTCTAGACTCTTTAAGTTATAACTATTTCTTATACAACTTTATGACAATGTTGGATCACCACTTTTCTCGGATGAACGTGGTTACTTCTGGATATCAATGGTCTTTTTAGCAAAAATGGTTCAAACGTTCATTTTAGCTAATTTTTGTTATTATTACGTAAAGAGGTGAGTATCATATAACTCACGACTAATTCAAGTATTACTACTTATGTAAATCGTCTAACTTTATCTACATGAGTTTTTCTAACTAATTCTCTTTTTTTATTAGCCTGCCAAATGCCAATGTTAAAGGCCAAGAGGCTCTTTTATGATTTTATTGAATAATTTTGTAGTTATTATGTGAAAATGGAGCTCTTTTAAGTTCTTATTTTGGTGATTGGCACTTTCTTCTTCATTTGAAAATTTAAATAAAGTTCAGTGACCAAATTATTCTTTGCTTCATTATTTTTTTGTGACAATTTCATCCCTTGAAAATACAAATCATCAAATATTATCACGTCCTCTTGATATACTTTATACGACTAGATAAATATCAAAATTTTAAAGGACATCATAAAATAAAATATCAACTTCATGTTATATGTGGGGTTAATAAGATTTCATAAAAGAAGTGACTTGGCATAAACAGTGAATAAATAGGAGTCAATATAATTTCAATTATAATCACAAAAGTAATTATTAATTTTTAAATTGTAAGACATTTTTGATCAATAGTTATTAAAAACGTATTACTTTCTCCGTTATTTCATGTGGTACCTTTTGACTTGATATAGTGTTTAAGATTTTTTTAAAAAAAAAACTTGTGAACTAAAATGGGATGAAGGGAGTATTAATTTAATAATAAAATCACTTTTACCTAATAATGCACGGGAACATCAAAAATCGAGAGTAAGTTTTGATTATTTACTTGAACTTACTTTCCATTTTTTACTTGTGAAAATTTGATGATCGATAAATTATCATTAACAAATAATCAATTCATATTTAAGTAAGATAAATTTCTCCAGGTCGATTTGTTGTCAATGCACCTTTTTGACCTTATATGATAATGAAAAGTTGAAGTATTTTATTCATCAATGGATAAAGAATTATGATCATAATAACTTTTAATTAATCATATTCTTAGAAAAAGATACTTCTGAGAAAAAAAACTTCTTTTCTTTTCCGGTTTAAATTTTCACATTGCATATTAATAGGTTTTGAGAGGAGTACTAAAAACATCTTTAAACTTGACACAAATTATTAGTTTCATCCTTAATCTATTGATAGGCTTAAAAACACCCCTCACTTTGACGAACTAAGCTTAAATACTCTATCAAACTTGGCACGAATTATTAGTTTCGTCCCTAAACAATTAATAGGCTTAAAAACACCCAAACAACCATATTGTCTTTTAGATAAAATAGTCTTTTCATAATTTTTCTTTAAATTATTATTTAATTATATTTGTAATATTGATTTTTAAAATATATGGAAAGAAGTGATAAAATAAGGAATTCTAGCTATCGAAAGACTCCTAAGTTTTCCTTACTTGATATATTTTTACTTCTTCCTTATTTGAATCAAGAAAATACCTTACATTCGACTAGATATTAGATGTCGAACTTCCATCGATTAGTTCAAATATCTAATTTGTTAAATTTTTAAACTACCTTAATAAAAATCCTAGCTCCGGACGATCCCACCCAAACTACCCTATTGTTCCCTTCCAAAAGAAATTAAATAAATATTTTTTTAAAAAAAATAACAGAAGTACTACAAACAATTGGACCAAAAAGAAGAAAAAAAAAAACACCGTGCTACCGAGATTCTGCAAGTTGCAACAAACACCACCAAATAATGTTGGGTTCCTTCTCATCCATCAATTCGATTATGTCGGTATTGGTCTAATATGGAATGAATTATGTGATATATATTTTTTTAGTTTGTGTTAAAAAAACAAATTTTGAGACACACAGAAAATTGAATAATAAATACGTAAATCTGCTATTGATTTTAATCAATAAATATTAAAATAAAATTTTTAATCAAATAAATACATTTAGGGGTATTTCTAAGCTAAATCTTTAATTGAGGGATACTTTAGAATAAAAAATTTAATTGAAGGATTTTTTTGAGCCAAATTCCTGTTTATTAAGACATTATTTTTTCTTTAATTGTTATACTATTATTTAAATGATATTAAATATGGAATAAATTTTTTCTTTTAACTTGTTAAGAGTGTGTTGTTTTGATATATTTTACTTTTCATTCTTGGTATGTGTATTTTGAAAAAAAAAATATTTTAATTGTGTTGTACGATTTATATATGATAATTAGTAGATCAAAAATTGATTTTTTTTTTCCAATTATCAATTATAAAAATTAATGGAATAAATGAAATTAGAGTTTCAATTTGTAAGTCATAAGACGTTGAAGGATGAAGTAATCCTGCAATCCTGTTACTATGTAGGAGTCAAAAAATTAAATTATTTCTAGTCTAGATGATTGATGTGTGAATTTTTTTAATCTTTTTTTTACATGTTTAACGTGTGAACTCATTCACAATTAATAAATTTGAGCTAATTATATGTGTCAATTAACTTGATAAAATTTTGATTGCACCTAATTTTTCTTTCTTACTTGTGCAAGTTTTCGTGCATCATTCGAAATAATTTCAAATACTTATTATATAATTCTGATGTCAATTAAGTTCATCTTCATACGATTACTACTATTTCATAATCGTGTATTCAATTTATCCAAATTAAGAACCGACAAGACTTAGTGCATTGATTGTTGAAATCAAAGAAAAATATTATATTTTGTTTAAAGTCAATTGCCCTACTCGTGGGATTACACTGGATATTTTGTTATTATTATATTTATTATATATTGACTAACAACTTGATGTAATGTGCACATACAACACACATATACTAAACTAATAATATCACAATAATACATAAATTATTTCTTTTAATACCTCCAACGAAATGAACCCTAATTTAATACTAACTAGTTCATGTAATCACTAATACTCTCCTATTAGTAGTAGTACTAGCATTTTGGTATGTAGAATATATTAATTACATTTTTAATCTGTCACGAGTCACCATCACGCGTATATATTCTTTTCGTGGAATCCTTTCTCTTTCCTTTTTCCACTCTCTCTCTACAGCAAAACCCTAGAACTCAAACCTTCTCCGCATCTAGAGAGAGAAACACACGAAGAGAGAGAAACTCGCCGACTGTAACATCATACTTTCTCTCTTTCCATTGACCTGATCCGATACAAATCAAGGTATTAATGTATATTTTTTGAATTTTTTTTCACGTATTCGTTCATGTTAGATCACGAGAAGAGAGGATTTTATTTTATATTGTTGGTTCATTTTGTATTTAATGTGTTAAATAGGAGTTCGATTGATTAGCGATGGCGGCGGAAGCAGCAGTTGCAGTAGCGGCAGTGGCACCAGTTTCTGCTCAAGTTGTGCGTATATAAATCATTGCGTTTCCTGATTCTGGTTTGCTTTAATTCGTTATCTAGCTGTGGATATTCATTGAGTTCGATGTGTTTGTGTG
>DF357294.1:70211-109308 GCA_000787875.1 Solanum virginianum | reverse complement strand
TGATACAGTCCAGGTTCAGTTCGATGTGTTTGTGTGTATAGGTTGCGAATGCATTTGTGCAGCAGTACTATCATATATTGCATCATTCGCCGGGGCTTGTATATAGGTTTTACCAGGATATAAGCAAGCTTGGACGCCCTGAAGAGGATGGATCCATGGGTATCACTACGACAATGCAAGTAGGTGAAAGTGAACTGTGCTTCTCATGTACTGTGTTGAATTTTTTCCTCTGTATTGATCTAGTTTCACAAACTTATGAACGATGTGACTAAATGTTTTGTTCATTGGGTAATTGATTGATTAGATGGTTTTGGAATTTGTTGGGTATATTTTTATTGCTGCAGGTAAAGATCACATTTTTATAAGAAATTTCAGCGATAACATGTAAAAAATACATTTTTCTAATTAATATCTGCATATTTTTATGGATAAATGGTTCTTTATCCTTTTTTTAAACTAGATGTCTTAATTCGACTTTGCACATATATTGAAAAACTTAAAACTGGAATAACGTTCTTGGCTGAGAGAGCATGTTCTATATTGACCTTTAGTTTTATGTAGAATAATGTTAAGTGAGAAGTCATAGAATAATGTTAAGTGAGAAGTCATACTTATGGGCTTTGTTAGCTGTGGAGATGTGGGGCATACTTGAATTCTTGCTGCAGGTTTTTGGGTTTGGAGAAGATCTAATTACCCTTTAAATGACTTCAAATTGGCCATCCTTGAGAGTCTCACCTTTAGGTATAATAGGGAGATAAATTTATCATTTTCTGCTACCCTGTCTTGTTTTCTCTACTGATCTTTTGAATTAACTACAATGGAGTTGCTAATATTCTCTTGTTTGATGTCAAACACAGTTAATAAATGATAAGATACTCTCACTTAACTATGGAGATTTCAGAGCAGAGATCAAGTCTGTGGATGCCCAAGAATCCTTTAATGGTGGAGTGCATGTCCTTGTAACTGGATATCTGACTGGGAAAGACAACTTGATCCGAAATTTCTGTCAAACTTTCTTCCTAGCACCGCAAGATAGAGGGTACTTTGTCTTGAATGATATGTTTCGATACATAGAGACTGCTGGTCAGCATGATACAGTCCAGGTTCCAGTAGCTGATGCTGTGGCCCCTGTCACGCCAGAGCAAAGTAATTACAACTACTGTTTGGTTCTTTTGGCAATAGCCTAATTACCAACTGATGAAGTATTTTTTTACTAGTTGTTGCAGATCCACCTCCAGTACAGCAGAATCACATTCCTGAGCAAAGCACTCCACCAACAGAGGAAGTTGATGGAGGAGAAGTTTACAACCCACCTGAGAATGGTGATGTGGCTATTGCTGAAGAAGAAGTGCCCGTGTCTGAGGTTGTTGATGAAGTCCAAGATGGCTCTGAGGTGGTAGTTGATTCTGACAACAAAACTGGGGAAATTCCTAAGAAGTCATATGCTTCAATTGTAAGTGGTCATGGCAACAAATAACTGGATTCATATTCTTCTGCCAATACTTTTAAGGGTTTGATCAGCAACATTTGTACCTCTATACTTATATTTGCTGCCAATAATTTAGACGGATTAGCATCTGCCTAGTCTGGTTGTTCTTTAGTCAAAGATGATTCAAAGATAGAGAAGGTCTATACAAGATTTCTTAGTTGAGAAAATTTGCAATTTGTTTCAGGTCATGCATCTCAAGGAAAGTGCTGCAACCTTCTCCCCTCCTCCAGCACCTGCTCCTAGAAAGCCTATGACAGAGAGTGTCGTGCAAGTGAATCAGCCTGCTGCCACAGCAACTGATGGCTCATATTCCAGCTCAGATGCCGTTGATAACATAAATGACACAGAAGGCATGCAACTGCAGAGTTTGCTTCTAGTTTTTCCATCCATTTAGTTTCTTCCACTGTAATTCTTGTTGATTTCTCATCTTGTGTTTGTTAAATTGCTTCTAGCAGCTGATGGCTACTCAATATATATAAAAGGCTTGCCTATGAGTGCAACTGTGGCTTTACTTGCAGATGAGTTCAAGAAGTTTGGGCCAATAAAAAATGGAGGAATTCAAGTCCGAAGTAACAGGGTATGTTTGTTTGTGCTATTTCCTGCTAATTAAAGAAAAAGCTGATATGGTTGTATTCTTTTGCTATAAGCTCCTCTGCATTAATGGATTCTTTAATCATAAATTGGTTAATGGCAGCAACAGGGATTTTGTTTTGGATTTGTGGAATTTGAAGTGGAAAGTGCTGTGCAAAAAGCAATCGAGGTATCTCATCTTTATCCCTCGTGCATGTCATGTATTATAAGATGGGGTGAATGAAATTGAGGGGAACAGTTGGTATGATTCTTTTTGTCAAGTTCGAGTACTCTGTAATGCATAAGAAATCTCTGAGCAATGAACATCCATATGCTCTCCTTTTATTAGTTGCTTTGAGTAACCATGTTATCTACCTTCAGCGATGGCCACTGGATTGAGTTTGTACTGTTTTTTGAAGGTCTTTGATTAAATATTGAAATTGAGTAAATACTTTTAACCCCGATTTGACTCTTTCTCATTGTTATTTAGTCATCTTGCTGCAGATGATTTGTAATTCAATGCCATGTAATATTTTTCACTAGACCCTAAGTTGAACAGAAATTCATATCATTAGGTTTATTTGGGTAGTTCTTTACACGTTTAGTAAAAAGATCGGGCCGAGTATATTTGTCATGTGGCTATACTATGCATCCCAATTTGTTGCCTACAAAAATTAAAAAGTGCACCTTCAAGGGGATATAAATTACCATAAAAGTGATGTGTGTCTTCTGTAACAAGTTTGAGCTATTTGCCAAGGGAACTAAGTCTAGTATTGAGGTGGAAAAAGGTTTTGAGGGGCAGACCCATCATCCCTGCGTTTTGAAGGCTGCAGTTGGCGTTAAATATAATTGTCGGTCATAAAAAAAAATTACTTTAAGAGGGAAGAATTGTTAAATATGGTTTGCACCCAAGGGTGTGGTCAAAGAATTTGGCCGAGAACCATGAGGTCTTGAAAAGTTGTCTTTCGCCTGGTCTCTATGGTTATGGTTCATATCACATCGTTGAGTCAATTTGCAACAATGGCACTTAATAAGAATGAAATAATAATAGATCCACAATAAAGGCGAAAATAATAGGTGATTTCTTCCCATCTATTCTAGCCTTGATTGACGAAGTTACCTAGTATCTGTTGCTGGTGGGAGGTAACTGGTTTCCCATGAATTAAGTCTAGATGCATACAAGCTACTTCGAACACCTAAGTTGCTCGGACAAGGGTTCGGGTGTCCGATGCAACATAGAGTGATAAAACCTAAATTATGAGATATTGTGTGGAGAACTTGAAAAAATCCTAGAAGGAGATTAAAGAAAAAAGACATAACATAGAAATTTGTATATAAAAGGTATTCCATTTTCTTCAATTTCACCTTTTGTATTAATTACAGAAATTGTTAAAACCATCCAAATTTTCCCCATCGATTTTGGTCAAAGTACCCGAAATTGGTTGACCAAATCAGACATGGATCCCACACTCACATCCACACCCACACCTATGTCGTGTCGACACGGGTGCAGCACCAAAAGTGAAGAGTCCGAGCAACTTAGTCGAACACTATGGGTTATTTAAAAAGGTAGATTTCATGCTGTGGGTCTCAGAAACAGATCATGGTTTTGTCGAAAAATGCATTTTTGGTCATGTTTGGTATGATTATCATTTAGGCTAGAATGTATGCTAGTACTCCCTCCTCTTGTTATACCCTATCCGATGCAGCTCTCTTCACCTGCTCAGTTTACTTTTTGTTTTGGGCTTCCTTTTCTACAGGCTTCTCCAATTCTCATTGGTGATCGGCAAGCAGTGGTTGAGGAAAAGAGGTCTACGAATTCTCGAGGTAAGTTTTAACCATTTCCTTTTTAGTAATTAGGATAGAGATGCATAATCACCAGGAAAAAATTGCAGATTCGATGTGTTTTGGGTGTAATGAATAACATTCTTTCTATAATTGCTGCTTCTAAAAGCACTGTGGAAAGAGAAAAGCTAAAATGACATTTTTAGGGGGCCTTCAGTGTTTTAGGTTTTTTGTGTATTTAAAGGGGAAATGTATGTGATCAATGCAAATAATTGAGACGAGTGTGTAGGACTGCCCGGCTTTTTTCAGTATGGAACTTCAGAATGAAAATGCTAAAATCTGGACGTCATGAATCGCAGTAGAAAGTATAGAACTATTATTACTTTTTCTCTGTGAATCTAAATGTCCTCTCTTCTGCAGTTAACGCCAGAGGTGGTGGTAGGTTTCAATCTGGAAGGGGTGGTGGATTCAGGAATGATGGAGGAAGGGGTCGAGGAAACTATGGAGGTGGCAGGGGCTATGGTCGAGATGATTTTAATGGAAGAAATGAGTTCAACAACAGGGGTGGCAATCGTGGGGGGTCGATCAAACCGTGGAGGTGAAGGATATCGGCGAGCTGACAATAATACAGGTGGGCGAATGAGTCGTGGTGGTGGAATGCCTAATGGAACAGCCAAAAGCCCGGGACCTCGCTATTCTGCTACATCTTGAAGAGTAGTAGCTTAGTATTATTATTTGAATTGGCACTTACAATGATTTATTGTTGAGGTGGAAAGAAATTTTGTCAAGAGCCATGATGTTTCTCAAAGAGCTCTGTTTGCTAATTTTCTAGTTTAATTTTTTTTCCTGATTAATCGGGTAGGCGAAAAGTAGGATTGGAGTTTTTTTAGAAGATTTCTTTGTGTAGCATACAGGTGTTGGAGTCCCTAGCAAGAGATTATACGTCATTCGTGGGCCTTTGCCTTTTTTTTTCCTTGTATTGAATTATTGTTGGGGCTTGTGGAAATTTATTTATTTTAACGTCTCTTTTCGTTGACATCTTTTTAATGTTTTTATTTTGATTTTATGGTGATGTTATCTTGACAAGTTTGTGCACCCTGACTATGCTTTTCACACTTTTCATCAACACACGCAATGGTACCCTGGTCTTAATGGCGTAGTTAGTATTTTTGTCAAGACTATTCATATTTTTAGATTATGAGTGATGATTTTTGTATCTCCAACAATTAATTCATATCAAAATATCTATATTTAATTTATATATTAAAAAAAAAAATTCGACGAAGGGTATTCATCTGACCACCCTTGAGTGAATATAGCTTTCGCCTGGTCTCTATGGTTATGGTTCATATCACATCGTTGAGTCAATTTGCAACAATGGCACTTAATAAGAATGAAATAATAATAGATCCATCTAATTGTCTGATATTTAAGTACTCAATTCTTGGAAGTCAACATTCAATGCAACGAGACTTTGAAGAACAACATAAGTAAGAATGATGAGATGAAAGCTAAAACTGTTTTTCTTTCCATGTGCCCATTTAAGAACCAATTCACAATGAATGCACCCACATTTTGTTGGCTAACAGCAACCCATCCATCAGAACCATGTACTACATGATAAATGTATGCAGGCTGAGAAGTCATTTTAACACAAGACGATATATGTAGTCTTTGTGTTAAAATGACTGCGTACATTCTTTTTTCCCCAGACCCAGAGATTTCATTGAATGTGCTGTTGTTGGGAACTGTTTATTGTTAAACGAAAAAGTCCACTAGCAAACAAGATGGTTGTCTATAGGAAACTCTTTAAGTTTATGCAGTAACAACATGAAATGCATCCCATATTCAAAAGGAAACAACAATTGATCCACATCAATGACGAAATTAAATACCATAAATATGTTTTGCTTAATCAGGAAATCTGTAAATACATTACTACCCACAAAATTGCAAATACCTCGACTCTGACAGTAGCCTTTGAAATAATAGAAGAAGATATATTATTTTTACTTCTGGTCCATAAACGTAGTGAACATCGTATAGACAATTGAAAACTAAAGCTAAACTACTGCTGGAGAAAATAACGACGACTTGGATAGACAAAATACCACCTATGGCATAGAAAATGAGCACTAATTTCCCGTGTGAGAGAGAGCACAAACAAGTCCTATTAAGGGATGCTTGCATGATCGCTTGTTGACCCGACAAGCAAATATCCACCTGATCTCATGTACTTAAAAACCGAAATTACAAGCCTGCACGTACTCATTTTCATAATCCACATACTTTGTCCAAAGAGGCCGAAATTGGTTCATTGCAATATCAAGCCATGGCTTCATATTCCCATTAAAGTGGACAACTGCAGCATTATTGATCTCTTCCATACTGATACTTGGATTATAACCAAGCCCTAATACATGCCATGATTTTTCCAGTGGCTTTGTTGTGGAGTAAAATGTGATTAATCCTGGAGGCAGCGTACCCAATTTCCATAAGGTCCGGTTTTCATTCTGCAGAGATCAGAAGCCCCATTTAGTTAAAATAGCATAAACTTGTACTTCAGACTGTACAAGTCTAACTAATTAAAATGCAGTGCAGCATAACACCTTAGAAATTGGAAACATTGTTTTAATGGGAGCACCTGCAAAAGCTAATCGATAGGATTAAGTTAATGTATCAGAATCGAGATACCATGCTCAGTAACCTCTTCAGATCGCAGCTATAACTACTGGAAATAGTTTTGTAAAGAGCTCAAAACATACGAGGTCAAAACAGGCATACATATGTATGCATGTGTACGCCTGTGAGCATTGTGTGTGGGCATGTGTGTATCCTTTGTTATAAATTAAAAAGGAAAGATCCGTGCTTAATAAGAACCATGCAACACAAGGGGTGTGTTTTGTATGAAGGAAAACATTTTTCCTAAAAAATAAGTGCTTTCATACAAATTTTCTTGTATTTGATATGTAGATAAAATATTATTTCTAAAGCATTCGTGTATGATTTAGACAAAAACTATTGGAGTTGGAGGTAGAGGTAGAGGTAGGGTTAGGGGTAGGGGTAGGGGTGTGGGGTAATGGGGATAGGCTATGGCGGTGGAGTGTGTTCAAGGGTGGGGATGAAATAATTGATTTGGAATGTTATCATTTCTAAGAACTTACTTTCTTAGAGAAAATGTTCTCCGAGTATTTTGACCAACCAACCTAGGAAAAATTGAAAAACACTTGTTTGGACACTGTTTTCCTCCGTGCCAAACACACCCAAGAACGACTAATGAAAAGTTGTAATCTAACATTTCTGGAATAAATATAACTACTAATGCTATGTTCCATTTAATGTGACACACTTTTTCCTGTATGTTTCGAAAAGAATGGCACCTTATATATTTTGAAACAATTGAAATTCAAACTTCCCATTTTACTCTAAATAATATGTTTTTATAGCCACATAAGTATTATGGGAGGGAGAAAGACCACAAGTTCAAAAGTCCTTGCTTTCTTGAACTTCATACACAGTCAAAAATTGCCACATAAATGTAAAGGAGGGATAGTATATCTTACCAGAGTCTGCCAATAATGGTATTCCTCCGTGAGCTTCTCCTTCCTCCAAGCATCCAAGTCAAAGAAGTTCATTCCATAAGCCCATGCACATGCTTTGGGGTTGAACTTTGCCTTGATCAAAGGATGAGAGAAATTCATGTATTGAGCATAACGATGAAATGAACCAAAACATGTCTCCACAGCTCCATTCACCTTACCATCCATATCTATCTTCCATAGACCTGTCAAATCCTTCTGAACAACTATATCATCGTCCAAGAACAATATCCTGTGCAACTTGGGGTACAATTCTGGTAAATAGAATCTAATGTGGTTCAATATTGAGAGATACTTTGGGTTCCTAAATTTCATATTAGTTGTATCCTTTGTTGCATTTTCAAGCTTATTCTCAAAGTAAAATTGCTGAAGCTTCGAAGATTCAAGCTGTTTAAGAACTGGAACATAAGAAGAATTCAGGAACTTATAATCCTCGACCGCCTTCACTTCGATAAAAGCCCCATTATATTCTTTCATCTTGAACATAACTTGCATAGCGCCAAGATTCATTTTATCAGTCACTACGTGAAACACATGCTTAGATGGGTCAATCGCGTTTTTAACTGCTGAATTCACCACAACTGAAGCAGCAAGCACATTGTCAGAAAAAATTGCATAATGATAAAGGCTAGGATCCTCAAATTCTGGTGGAGTAGGCTTCCCAACATCTGTATATTTATCAGGATGAGTGATTCGCTCATCCATTAATCTCATTGCTAAACAATGCACGCTCTTCGGGATAGACTTGGCAGCAATCAAGCTCGAGAAAGCACCTTGCTTCTTCGCCTTCGTTAGCTGCTCATTGACAGCAAATATTGTATCTTTCAGCTTCTGAATCTTTAATTGATTATCAAATGACTCTTTTGCCTCAGCAACAACTTGTCGCGTGAGTTTAATCCTTTCCTTCACCTCCTTCTCAAACTGCCTAAGCACCGACTCATTCATAGAGTTACCATCTGAGTCAAACAGTGCACGGTATGAAGGTTTTGAAATCAGATCAGTGAAGTTCCTAGATAACTCAGCAAAAATTCGAACGAGTTTCGAGTTCTCGAGCTTCAACTTCCGAGCATAGGAAGCATAAGCCAGAGCCAATGAGCGGTGATCATCTGCTTGCTTCTTGATCTGATCTAACCGCGGCTTCAATGGATCAGACTTCAGAGCCAAAACCGACCTTCCTACTGATCTAAATCCCCTCAAATTATGTGAATTTCCCTACTCAACCACATTTTGACACTGTCAATAAAAGCTACTTAGGGGTAAAGGCAGATCAACAAAACTATATAATAACTCAGAAATCACAAAAACCTCGTGCATTCACACAAGCTGAACAAGTCTAGAATCACTAAGCATGGACAAGTGTTTCGAAATTCATGAGATGATAGTAACCAATCAAGATTTTCTAGACTAAGATCTTGGTAACTAGATAATATATATGCACAAAGAACACGATTAATTAAAAATAATCACAAAATAGAGAGTAAAATAGTTGCACAATCAAAACTTCCAGATTGAGATCCTAATAACTTGAGAACATGTGCATATTTAGTACGAAAAATATCTAATCACAACAATATGTTTCCAGATTTAGATCTCAGTAACTTGATAACATGCGCATACTCAATAAGTAAGAAAAAAAAAGTAAAGTATCGCGAGATCACTATGAAAAAGTTCTCCAGATTAATATCAGTGACTAGAGAAAATGACGAAAAAAATACAGAGATTTCAGGTTAACAGTCAGTAAATCAAAGCATAATACAATATGAGAATGAAGAAATTGCGAAGGTGAGTACTTACGACGCTGAGATCAGCGGGATCTGAGGCTGAAGTGAAGAGAAAAGAGAGAACTAAGAGAAGGAAAAGAGCGACAGTGAGAAAAGACGCGAACATATTGAAGGTGAGCCGTATTCCGGTGCCAGTGACGGCGTTGTTCCGATCGGAAAATGAAGTACGGTAGCTCCGGAGAGCCATATTGTGAGCAAGTCTCCTCCGAGATATACTGCTTGGTTTCCTTTTATGGTTGGGAAGAAGAGAGAGGAGTATTTATTTTTATTAGTGTGATTATTTCACACTTTAGAGTGGAGAAGAAACGCGCATTGACGGTGGAGTTGGGTATGGGTCCCACGTTTTATAATAAACTAACTGGGTCCCACTCTTCAATCTACTATTGTGTGATTAATAATCACATTAATTTAATTAATTACCTGCCGTATCTGTCTCCGAATCCCAGGGCTTTGCAATTATTGGCAAATTCCAATTCACATTGTGTTTTAGTAAGTTGTTTAGGGAGTAATTAAGTAATCAATGAAACTAATTAGGGCTATCTAAAAGTGGTTTGCAAGGCCCAACTTTTCGTAGCCCAACCCATAGAGTTAGGGCTTAGACAGGTCTCTCAAATTTCGCACCAAAAGTTAAAGATGAATTTTTTTTAATAAATAATTATTAATTTTAATGATATTTTTTATTTATTATCACTTATAATAATATATAGTAATAGTATGATAAATCTACACTTGTATGAGAAGTAAATTATGCATTTAATAAACAATTACTGATTTTAACGATATTTTTTTTTATCTATTATCATTTTTAGCAATGTATAGTAATACTATGATAAAGTTGCACTTATATTAAAAGTATATTGCATTATGTAAGTGTTTTAAAATATATTGTACTTGTTTGTTAAGAAATTTATACAACGTATTAAAATATGTGATAAATGCATTATTCATCAATAAAACTTGTACTATTAGATATGTTTTATAAATGGCTATCTTTAATATGAATTAAAACTATATAATAAATGTACTATAAATGTTCAGGAAAATAAATTATTATTGCTATAAATGGTAAAATTTATTGAAATGACGTGATTAGGCACCACACGACGCAACTTTTGATAGAAAGATATGGAGATCGAGAAATAGGACAGAAGGTTAATAGGTCATAGGGTGCTTTGCTTTCCCATTCCTAGAGTGAAGTATTAGTCTTGTATTTTTGTATTCTTAGATTCCTATTTCTATAGGTTGTTCCTCTTGCCTCGATGATTGTATTATCTTGTTGACTGCTCTGCTTGTTGCTAATGTCTTCTTTTACATATGTTTGTCATCTTGTTGATCGTTTCTGTTGTTTTCTTTTACTTATGTTTCGAGCCGATACGCATCACCTTCCCAGACCCTCTAGAATTCCTCCGCCTTTACTGTTGCAAGTAGGCAAAATTGAGCCAAACAGTAAAATAACTGTTGAGATTTGAAATCTCATTTTACTTAACATAGAGCCAGATATGAAATAAAACTCTGCCTATGTGAGCTTGTTCATATTGTCGGTTAATTCCACGCTTGAATATAAAAAGGGTTTTACCGTAGGTTGACTACTGGTGTAGAACTAGTCAATTAATAATGAATTCTTACAATACGAAACAGAATGAATTCACCAAAGGAAACCTGGAAAAATACATATATTATTATACTATGAGAAATATATAGTACTGCAAACAATTTTTTTACCTACTAGTTTTATTCATACATTTCTGTGTATGGGTTTTGAGATGAGGATTTCCAGAAAACAGCCTCTCTACTTAGGTAGTAGTAAAGTCTGCGTACATTCTACCCTCCCCAAACTCCACTTGTGAGATTTCACTGGATATGTTGTTGTTGTACTAGTTTTATTCATAGAAAGTACATAAGAACTCTAGAATTTATCTCCACAATGAACCTTCTTGTTATTCTTGCTAGCATGGTGTATCTATTTAATCCCTTTAATTGCCTTAGAAATCCTCACAAAATTAGATCTTCCAATTCCCAAATTCATTTTCCTAGCTGACAACTTTAGTGCCTGTAAGCAACACAACTGATCAATGTGCTCATGTATCTGTTCTTCTCTTGCAGAGCTCTTCAGCCCTCCTTTTTTTTCATCTTCTTATTCTTTTTGTTATCTCTGTTTTCTTTCTTTATGGACTCCATTTCATACTTTTCCCATAACAGATCCATTCCTTCACCACTGCTATCACTAGCATTATGCCTTTCCTCATAAAATTTGCATCCCAGTGTCCTTTTCCAATCTTTTGCTTTAAGGAACTTTGTCCCGTTTGATTCGATTTTCTTCTCTTCAACAGTATCAATCCATGTCACATCTTCAAACACATCAAGTTCTTTCAAGAAGTCTTCCAGTATCTTCTTCTTCATTATGCCCCTAGTACTCCCCATTCAGCTGAATTTTCTCCCAGTTTATCTCTTAAATAATAAAGATCATCGGGGAAATGGGGGAGAGAATTACAAGGTGGTTGATGTACCTCACTAAGTAGCCAACCAATGAGCTTCTAATATTCCCTCGGAGTTCAACTATAGTCTCAACAAGAATTGAACTTTCACTTCCCTCAGCTGATTTACAATCCAAGAATTCAAAGGGTGTCTTAAAAACACCATTTTGAAGACTTTAAAATCTCCCAAACACAAAAATCCTCACTTTCATCATCACTCTACAACCTTAATCATAATGCAGAGAACAGAATATTAACTTGTCTGATTCAAAAAAAGAAAAAGATATCTTTCGAGAAATAGAAAAAGGGGTGCGTAAATGAAGAGAAGGGAGATAAAGATAGGATTTTTATGAGTTGAAGAAAGATGAGAATGGAGAGAGAATGAAGGGAAAAAAAGAAGAAGTCAGCTATAAAAAGAGTAGAAAATTGAGTATTTGTGCAAGTGAAAGATAAGAACAGCTCAGACATTTTTATTCTGGAAAACTAGTAGTGGAGAACATAGGGGAGAATAGAAAAATGGAAGATGGAGAAGAAATGGGGAAGAATAAGTAAAACAGAATCTTGTGCTCCGTCTTATTTAAGATAAAAACAGGGCAGAAGAATAAATAGTCAAATCTTTTTCCAATCAAACAAACAAAAAAACTCTTATTACTTTGTAGCTTTGATAAGATGTCGATGAACAAACCACATTCAAAAAACTTATATCATTTACCCAATAACGGACACTCATTAGGTCCAAAAATCAAAAGCCTGGACAGGAAATTATAACCAATAATAGCAAAACATCAAATATCTTACAAGATATATGATCTATTCAAATGTCAAATGCAGCACAAATTCAACATCTTGTAAAAGAGTTGCTCAACGAAATTCCAGAAATTCTAAAATATGTTAACATCTGGCAGCTCTCATTCATTCATAACAGGCTTGTTTTCACTTGCTTTCGGCTTCTGTTCCTTGGGCTTCTGCTCTTCTGTTTTCCTATACAATTAAACAAAAAGGTTAAGAGGCACCCCATGATATCAAAATATTAAAGCATAAGGAAACGACAACAACAGACTCATAACAACATGAAAATGAATGGACAGAACCACATCAAGTTGACGTAGATAAAGGTAAGAATGTTCTCAATAATTCTCCTATGGTTACTTAAAACCTATGTTACTCAAGTAAAAAATGTCTTTTAAAACCCAATAAACAAGCCCTCTAAGCCATCTTAGACACTCTAATCTGAATGTTTCGTTAACTGAAGAGTTGCTTGCCACAAGTAGGCTACTTCAGAAAGAAAACAAACACCATTTAGGAAAGCACTGCTACAAATCCACTAGAAACACTATATAAGTCACCTTAGACGCTCAATCTGATTGTTTTGATAATTGATGAGCTGACTTACCACAAGAAGCAGCTTAGTAACAAGAATCATAACAGATTGTATTAAGCCAAAATCACATTAATAAACAATTTTTGGCAAGATACATATGCCCTGTCAGACATCATGGGATGCTGCGTGATCAGAAACATGCCATTTAGTAGGAAAATCTCTCATCATTTCAACTAAGATTGCTTAAGCTTCTTAAGAACAGCTTAAATACCTACCAAAGCGCACCATAAAATAAGCCAAAATCAACATGTTCACTTATAGTGTTATTTCTGAAAGGGAATCAAAATTTCAGTCTTACACAAACACTTAGCAGTTACAAGGAACTATATTGACTAAGCATGACCATAATATGAAGTCATTCACACAATTGCCTATCAAACATATTTACTAGTTAAACACTAGATAACTCAGCGCTATCATGCAATAGAGCAGAGCTAATTGAGAAATTTATAAAAAGCTCACAATAGAGCAGAGTTAATTGACAAATTCATATATAAAATCTATTTAAAACTTCCCGTAGCACGCCTAAAAGGAAACGAACAAAGGAACGAGCATGCAATATGGTGCAGATAATATAAAAGGAAATCTAATAGACTAGTAACTTGGAATCTTCTTCTTCAAGCAGGCAAAAGCCACCTCACAAAATATTTAACTTTACCCTCTCTGGTTCTTTTCCGGTGTTAGGTAGGCGACGAATTTGAGAATGTAAACCTAATAACTTTTCACCTACAGCATAAATCACAATATCTCCATGAACACCAAATCGGGAAACATTGCATAAAAAGCATAACCCTAAAACATTGAGCGATGATGAATTCAGTTAGCGAGAGAATTTATATGCACCTCTTGTCGGAAGCGCCTCCCTTCTGGCTGAGGAAGGATCGGAAAAGCGGCGAATTCACGTCGTAAATCATCGTCGTTGGTCGGCAACAAATAGTGAGATACGCAAAACCCTAATCTCTGTTTTGTTCGCTTTCAGCTTCTGTTTGTTTTTGGCTACTATTCAAAAGCATTATATAGTTCCGGTAATTGGTAATGGGCCGACATTCGAGATCTTATGGGCTAAGTTAATTCTGCATGGGTCATGCTCCAAATAGGACGAATAACACAAATTTCACTAATTTGGTGTCTAACTAGACATATTTTTACGAGTTTTTAAAATTATCATTGATGTAAGATTTTGGTGTTGATGCATCCAGATACATGTATGACAATTACATGAGATTAAAATATATATTGTATCAAATGAATTAGCATGTATTTAGGATACATTGACTCTCTCGCTCACTTCTCTCTATATATCTAATATCTCAAAATGAACGTGCGATATAACCACTCAGTCGCTTACCTCTCTCCCTATATATTTATATTTCAGAATGCATACGGAGCAAAAAGCACGTATGTAAGTGTATCTGATATGAAAGTATCGATTTGTGAGATTATATGCAATTATTTCAAACTATAGAGAAAATTAGAAAATATGATAAGAATATTTGTGTAATTAGGTAATTTTTCATTTTAATATTTGTGACATTAAAATAACAAACAACTTTTTACAAAGGACAAGTTTATTTTCATGTCATAACACTCGAGAGTTGTATGACTAACCCCAAACATAATATCCCGTAAGTTATGCTCCTATGTAGTAATCATTAATCAATAAATAATATTATGTATAGAAGACTCTCAAACTAGAGAAGTTACATGAACTGTAGAGATAAATCAACCTTCCAAAAAATATTTGTAACTCTCCTTCAATTTCTTTAAATGTTTCAAGAAAATGTGAAAAATGATTCCGCAGCAATACAGTACTATTTGGCTAACTTGGACGCATCATGACTATTTTATCAGAGTTATCAGCTGTCTCACACCAGCAAAAGTAGCAAGAAATTTTGTCCACCAAGTTCATGCCCTACGTTTGATCCCACTGGCTTGAAGCCCGACTAAAGCTAAGCTACACAGCTAAAAATTATCACCAAGTCCTCAGGAAAGTAGTGAGACAAGACAAACGAACTCCAAAGTCACGCGTCCCTTGGATCGAGTATTGATGACAAAATGCTCAGGATACTTCCTTAACAGCACCAGCAATCCATACCATGGCTTCATTTTGGCTTCCGGGATGGGATAGTCCTCTGATGTTAGATACCTCCTCACACGACTGTGGTGCCAGGTATCGCCATAGTGTTCGACCAACTGCAGTTACATAAGACATTAATCAGCTAAAAGTCCAATTTTCAAACAACACACAAAAGTTTCTGTGCCTACAACCCAAAAATGGGGAGGGAATTATTCAACTACTACCACGACAATGAAGCAGTAATGATATCTAATATGCTAATGGAAAGGCAAATAACTATTGTTTTGGATCTATTTTAGATGATGAGACAAGCCTGTCAATATTAGAGTTGGCCTTGAGAGCTTCGACTTCAAATGACATTACGAATACATTCTTCCAGACCCACCACCAAGCCCCTTCCTAAAGTATCTGTACTAGCATATAACAAGAAGGAATGCATATAACCACACATTTCTTTTTCTTTCACCCGGTGATAGATGAAAAAGATCTATGTTTTTATATTGTTATCAGAAAAAAGATCTACTGTTTAAACTGACGTAAAAAGTAGACAGTCCCAAAGTGCAGAGCTCAACAAGCAAACGTAATGGTTGGACAGAGAGAGCGAGTGCACTGTATGCGTGTGATGTGGAACTACTAAAAAAGAAGAATAAAGAGGATACAAATTCAGCAGTTCCTCGCACTTAGGTACCTAGAAAATGTCAAATTTCCAGGGAAATGTCATACCTAAATCTCTATTTGAGTGGATAAACTAATGCCGGATAGGTCGCGCACTGCTAAGGCCAGTGATACTCGAGCAGAGAGAAAACAGAAAAGATATAAAAGAAATAGCCACTTGATTTCAAGTGGATGAAAAGAAAATTATGAGAGAAACAATAAAAGAAATAGCCACTTGAAATTCACGGGAATGATGAGAAAAGCAACCAGGGCGTATGTATGCCACTATGCTTTCTCCTCTTTCGAGCACACACAAAAAACCACTCATACTGCATTTAGGAGAATCAACACAGAATATAAAATCAAAGTTCCACTCAGTGCGCCAAATTTGTATTTAAGGGAGAAAGAAGATCCCAAAGGATGAAAGCAGCCAGTTATGCCTTAAATAGTGTACTTGATTGACATTAATTTAACTTCACGTTCTGAGAATCCAAGGTAAAAGTAATGGAGTGTGAAAATAAAACAGCAATGATTTTGCCTGTTTCATTTGTTTTTCTAAAGAAACAGTCTAGTCTTTGCTTGAAGAAAAAAAGTTCGGTATTTGCTTTTTCTAAGACAACAAAAAAAAGTTCAGTATTTGTATGACATATGTATATAGCTTTAAAATTACCTCAGCATGAAGCTTCTCCATTGGCATCCATTCCCCTGGACCACAGAGATCAGAAAGCACATTAGCTACAGATGAAACAACATCCTTCTCTTCCAACAGCAGGAGCTGCTGATTGTCAGCATCTCTGTCAGCTAGCAATCTTCCATCTATCTTTTTATCTGCAAGAAGTTATCAGCCAAATAACCTTCATGCTCAGATATCAAGTACAAACAGATTTTCATCCTGATAAAAGAAAAATGTTCCAATAGATCTTGAGATAAAGATCCTTGACAGATAAACTTTTTTACTATAGTTTATAAATCACATACACAAGAATAGTACAAGAAGTCAAAGGTGAAAAATTGAAATCTTGCATTCATATCATGTTATAGATGTATCTATAGGCTTTCTTAAATATCCCAAAAAGTTTTAAGACTTCTGTTCTTTTCCCTAATGACATCATCAGATAGTACAGGTCCAACCATGTATAAGATTAATTTAATAATCTGCAGAAGATATCCTTAATGGCCAATAAGTGGAAATTAATCAACTACACCTCAATCCCAAATTAAAACAGTCAATGAATCTAAGACAATTAGTATGTGATCTATTCAAAGACGCTACAAAGTTTTTTCTTTTTAAAAATAACCATGGTGTACGGGCCAGCTTGTTTGACCTTGAAAACTACAAAGTAACAGGATGCAAAGTTTTTGCAATTGTATAATGATGCTATACAAAACCCCTGGCCAACTTTTTTTTTTTTTTTTTGATTTGCACTGGGCGTCCGAGTCACTTAGAGCCCCGACTAATCCCGGGGGTGCACAGGCCCTCGGCAAGTACACCCATTGGGTTTCGATCTTGAGACCTTGAAAGGGAGCAAACCCCAAGGCTCAAGTCTATTACCACCAGGCCAACCCCTGAGAGTTAACTCCTTCTCATGAACCCTTATTAAAGTTCCACAATTTTTATCCTTTCACAAATCAAGTATATGTATCAGCCTATTCAATCTTTTTTTAGCATGCTAGTCTATACAAGTAATTATGAGCATACACTAGTAGTGTCTTCTTCAAAATTGCAACAACTATAGGAGTATTAAACTGTCATGCCACACAATGAAAGTGTGGGAGAGCATGGTGGAGATGAGGGTGAGGAAGGATGTGTCTATTACTGAGAACCAATTCAGCTTCATGCCGGGTCGTTCAACTACAGCAGCTGATGAGTCTTACGCAAAAATAAATGAACTCATTCTACAAGCAATGTACACATTTGACAGTAGTTACTGGAACTAGAATTGAAGTGAAAAGGACAGAAAAAAGCCAGCTAGTTGTATTGTTGGATGAGCAAGGAATTATTTAGTTGAAGCATTGGGAGGCAAATTTTTTGCAACTCAATGCAGTAAGAAAAACAGAGAGAAAAATTCCATGAGGTCTTATGCTCAAATCCCATCAGAGACAAGACAATAGGTCGTCTCTTCTCACATGTTCTTCTTCTAGCCTTGGTGAATAAAGTACTTGTTGCTAGTGGGAGACGGCAAGATATACCGTGGAATTAGTTAAGATGAGTTGGCCCAGGCACCACAGTTATTTGAAAAAAAAATCAACTACCAATAATAAGTCATCCTATTTGACTAGAAAGCACTGCCGTATCACCAAGAAAAAACAAAAAGAAAAAATTTTGATGAATATAAGCCTCAAATATAGCATGACGATGACTTTCACCTGAAAACTAAAATACCATTTCCAGAGTTTTGAAAATCCTTCATCAACTAGCAACCCAAATCCCAACTTTGACTTCAGGATAGTAGCAGGGGAAAAAAGCTAAAAGAGTACCTTGAGGAGGTATATCATGTTTTTCTATAACGAAAAAATTGGAACCTTGAGGAGGTATATTCATGCTTTTCGCACAAGTAAAGGGTCAATAACAAAAGGTACACGGTGGTATTCATTATCTGTGGAAGGGAATTGTTCTTTCAACAAACTTCTAACATCTGTAAGATATGCTAACACAATTTCTGACATCTGTAAGACGTGCTAACACGACTTCTAACATCTGTAAGATGTGCTAACAGTATGAAGTGGTAAACAAACTGCATCTGCTAGTACTAGTCATAAAAAATCTAGGATAGCTAGAATTTTGAATTATTAGGATCGCAACTTAAAAGCAAAAGATCTCTGAATCTATGGCTTCAACTTGAGTCAACAAATTATCCATATGCTCTATCCAGAGATTTCTCCCCTAATTGGGATTACATTGTCAGTTTAACTTTCAGAAAAGAGAAATAATACCAAAGCAAAACCAAATACCAGAGGGGTTATAAAAGAGAAGGCAAATGGGAAAAGACATGTTACTGTTACATGATCTGCAATGAAGCTTCTACCAGTGCAGCTGAAAGACTATAAGACAAAATGGATTTGCAAATTCCAGTACGATTATGCACCAAATAATCCACAGATATAGACATTAGAGGCTACAAAAAGTGCTTGTCATATCAGTAAGCCACTTTTATGCTTTGTTAATTTCAAGCTACCGAAAATCAAGCAAATTCATGACATATAGATTTCATGCAACAGCAATTTTGAAATACCAATGCAAGCATAAAACCCTGTCCAAACTCCAAGCCAAAGCTGAAAATCTTTTTGTTATTCTCTGGATGTTGTAGCAAGGGTCTACGACAAGAATCTTAATCTATACATGTTTTAAGCATCTATTGGCAGGGGTTAAGGCCATGGAGAAAAGATCAGAGCTGTTTAAGGAATCGTGTTTTCAGAATGGCCTAATTGTCAATAAGATCATTCTGATTTCTGAGGAACAAAAGCATCTCTATCCATGAAGTTGTTCAGGAAGACACGGGTATGGAAATGTCAATAACTCCTTCCATTTAAAAAAAGTGACTTTTTTACTTATCTAGTTACTCACTATCATAATAAATCCTTCATAATCCTCAATTAGCATCCCACAAGCAGAAGTTAACATGAAGGTTAATTTAATGGAGCTCAATTGAAATAAAAATTCTGAATACAAGAAACTAATGCTGAATAATGGGCAAGGAAGAACCGCATGATCAAACTTAAAGTTCCCTGAACAGATACCATAAAATAGATATAAAACTTACTGACCTAATTGCCCAGAAAATGAAGCCTTCCCACTGGAACCACACGAACCATAACCATATCCGCCACCCTCAGTGCCGTCACCCCTCCTCATCTTCTTACCTACAGAACCACCATCATCATCGTCGTCATCATATTCCTCCTCGTAATACTCTCTCCCTCTGTAAAAGCCCTTTTTCGCTGCCCCACCATATCCCGCACCAACATTCGCCACCGGAGGCGGTGACAAATGCTGCTGTTGCTGGTGATGATGATGGGTAATAGCCGCAGGAACCGCCACCGGATAATTTGTATTGACGTGTTGTCTAGGCCCACCAAGGATGCTACGAATTGGAAGGAGGAAATAGAACTCTTTATCTCCGATCTGAAGAAGGTCTTGAGAATCTAACTTGATCGGTGGGTTACCGGGAAGGTGAAGGACCCCTTCAACTGAACACCCGTTTTTGCCCAGTACTTCGAGGGCAAAACGGCGTCGTTGGAAGTCGTAGAAGATACGAGCGTGGTGACGGGAGATGTTCATTCCGCCGCCGAGAGATGATAAGTCGACATCCACCGTTGATTTTTTCGAATTCCGGCCAAGGATTATGGAGTAAGTTTGCATGTAATACTCGAAATCTTCACCTTGTAGCTTCGCGAATCCCGCTTCTACATCGCTACCGCTGCTGCTTCCCATGGTAAGAAAAACAGAGAGAAAAATTCCATGAGGTCTTATGCTCAAATCCCATCAGAGACAAGACATCGCTACCGCTGCTGCTTCCCATGTCAACGAACTATTAGGTAATGAAGAACCCAAGTTCAATTCTCCGGCGAGGAAAAATCGTTTTGGAAAAGGAATACACAATTGATGGAGTAGAAGCTGTCAGTAGGGATTTCTGATGCAGGAAAACTATTCTAAAAAACCAAAAACAACCAGATTTTCATAATTAGCAAATATTTTTATTATTTGAGAAAAAAATACTCGTATTTACGGGAAAATATTTTATAAGGAATAATAAATAAATGTCATTTTTATGGGTGGTAATTAGATGAGTTAGGTCAAATTTGAGTGATAATAAGACAAGATAACTTACGGGTTAAGATACAATCCTATCCAAATTTACTTTGATCAAAATAGATTGAGTTAAAACGAATTGAATAATGATTATCAAACCTACACAATTTTTACTAAATTTTATTTATTTTATTTATTCTTTTTAAATATTTTAATATTTAATTGAATTATATTTTTCTTTATTATAACTATATAAAATATCCTTTGATGTGTTGCAGACAGTCAAAATATATAAATAAATAAAAAGAATATTAAGATAAAATGAAAATTGCATCAAGCCATATGTGAGAAGGTGGTTTAGGCAACCATTAGTGTGGGAATTGAGCTTTTTGAATCAGTCAATTTATGAATCATTGATATAAAGGACTAGGACATGTGATGTATTAATTGTTAGTCATCGTCATACCGAAAAGTTTGGTCATCATAATACCCCAACAATAGTAACCTATGACAAAAATTCCAGCATAAAGTAAGTGATACTAGTAATATTTATTAGCAAATTAGTATACAAGATTAATTAGTAATATTTATTAGCAAATAGACATGTATATATAAATTTTCAACCATAGCCATCGAATGGAGTTACCAATAACAATAACATATTCAATGTAATTCCACAAGTGTAATCTAGGGAAAGTTAAATATATAAAGACCTTACCACTAGCTCACATGTTTCACGGAAATCCTCATCTCAAAAATTCATAAGTAAAATAAACTAGATATGAAGAAAAAGAAAAAAGAAAAATTTTACTAATAACGAAAGACACTATTTTGTCAAAACAAGAAAATCACTAAGCCATGATAATTAATACGATTTAATATAAGGTTAATTTAGTAAAATTAAGTCTTTTGTAAAGAATTGTTTTAGATAATTGGGACAAGCAATATGAAACAGAATAAATACTGAGCGGTAACGATTGTTTAGATTAATTGTTTTTATTGGTATAAAAGAAAAATTAAGAAGAAAATATTTATTAAAAAAAGATTATTATATTGATAACTTAAAATAATAAATGAAAAGAGATTACTATATTAAATAACTAAAAATAGTAATAAATGAAAAGAGATTACTATATTAAATAACTAAAAATAGTAAATAAGGGTAGTAATAAAAAATGTGACATAAAGAGGAATAAACAAAACGTTAATGCACCAACATTATAATCTCGAAAAATAACGTTGTTACTTGTGTTTCACTTATTGGTTAAACTACCATTATTTATGCTAATCTTTTTTTCTATTCTATAAAATTTTGAGTAGAAGAAATAATTAAAAAACGCGTACAAATTAGACTTACCATGTCTGCACTCTGCAGCTTCCTGTCTCCTGCTCATCCCTGTGCTTTCTCTCTCTGACAGAGGATTTCATATTTTTACTATATTTTGGATTTGAAAAATCCCATTTTTAAGCATATTTTGAGTTACTTGTCCCCCATTTCTCTGCAATGCGTTATCATATTCAATGATAGTTACCACACCCCTTATAGACTGGTCTAAAGCTACCTACTGGCATTTTGAGCTGAAAATGCATTTTCATCTTCAAATCTGGATCTAAAGTTACACTCTTTCTTGATTTTAAAGACACCCCATTTGATTTAAAGCTGTAATAATGGTGGGTTTGGTTGATTCTTGGTGTTTCTGTAATGGGGGTGGCAAGTCTGAGAAAATGAAAGCTTCCATTTTTTCAAGTAAAGGTTCTGCTATGGCTCATATTGCTTCGAGTGGCACTGGTTTCTTGATCCACCGGAATTTGTTGCTCACTACCCATGTAATTCTTCCTTCTGTGGCGGCGGCTGAAGCTGCTGAGATCCGTCTCCAAAACGGTGTCGTTGCTTGCCTTTTTCCACATAGGTCAGCTTTTACTCTTTTTTTTTTTGCCTTACACTTACAGAGTAGAAATTGATACATATGGTTGACTTCAACTAATTTGGGATTGGGTTGTATTTGTTGTAATGTCGAATTGTTCAGACTCCAAGGGGTGATAAAACTTTCCTCTATCGTGGAGTTGATTGCTCATATGATCAATTGACTAATAGTTATTAAAGTCATTTTATTTGTTGATGAAAAATTGGAATCAAGAAGAAAGGCAAATTATCCGAAATAATAATTCTATTAGTTGAGTGACTATACGAGAAATCAACTTGTTATGCTTGTCTTAGTTTATTGGACACCTTTTTGACTTGGGATTTGTTGGACTATATATTTTAATTGAAATGTTCACTCTTTGTAAGTATGCATCAAATCACTGCCCCTCCTTCATCTACATTATAACGGATAAAGTTGCCTCCATGTGACCAAGAGGTCACAGGTTTAAATCTTGGAAACAGCCTCCGGCAAAAATGCAAGGTAATGATGCGTACAATAAGCCCTTGTGGTCAGGCCCTTTCCCGAATCCGCACATTGCGGGAGCTTTAGTGAGGCTGCGTACAATAAACCCTTGTGGTCGGGCCCTTCCCCGGATCCGCGCATTGCTGGAGTTTTAGTGCACCGAGCTTGCCCTTTTAGTCCTTCTCTTTGTGGTCATAATACAAGCTGCTCCCGTGCAAAGACCACACTGTTCTGCCTGATATTTATGTCTGCGTAGATTGTGTAGGGTGTTTTTAGTTGAATTGCTTAAAAATCACACTACTGGCCAGAAGCTTATAAGTTCTTTGCACGTATTGGGACTGAGTATAGGATTTTCCCATCCAGAAAGGGTAAAAGAATAACTCAGAAAACCTCATAAGCACTCCCAAGTTAAAGAAGGGCATACTAGGATTATGGGATAGTAATACTCTGTTTCTTTGTAAAACAAAACATGCTAGAGTTTCATGAAGGGCTAGTCTGATTGCCTAGTCAAATGAGTAGTAGTTCTTCTGAATGTTGTTTTGCTCGATCCCTTATTCCAATGAATAGCAAATTTTGCAGTTAATGTATATGTTTGAAAGGTGTTAAAGAATTCAATCACATAGCAATGGTTCATATTGGAGTCATTAGTAGTTTACTAAGTGGTTAAAGTAATTTAAGCATGATTCTGTGCATGTATATCACAATTTACCTTCAGAAAAAAAAAAGTAGAGATATGTGGCATATTGATTCCTGCAGTTGCCTGATATAATGTATATAACAAGAGAGTAGGAGAAAGTCAGATGAAATGCAATGAGGATTAGATCTTCTAAGCTCCCACTACAAGTTTGATTTTTTGCAGAAGATGGATTTTGGAACTAAAAAAATCCATCTTTAGTCCCCAATGGCGGTTGTGGCTTTAGATGGTGCATAATAAACTAAAATGCATGCATGCTGATGTATATACAAGTCCTTTTCTTCTTGTGTTGGTTCTCAGCAGCTCAGGGTGAATTGACTTCAATTATAATCACGTTTGAATTTCTTTGACAGGCTACATATAGGTTGTCAATAAATACATGTAGGTTATAAAAATGCAACATTCATCCGTGAAATGTCATTTATCTAACTTCTGTCCGATAATTAGAAAAAAAAAAAGAATAGAACTTCTCATGTAATCATGTTAGCATGCCAACTATGAATGCTTTATTACTTGCATCAGATTAGCTTTTGATTATGAAGCTGAAGGTTCGATGTCAGCTTGTGCTGATCAAATTACTTGTTTAGCATCCGAGTATTGTTATACGTTGTGTTCTTATGGAGGAGACTGTACTTGGTACATTGCATTCGTGGCTAAAGAGATGGGAGTCTATATTTAAAAGGGTAAGGAGGATGAATGCGGAGAAAATTAGGAAGGAGAATAAGAATTATTGGTTTAGTGTTGTTACTGGTTCACCTCGTTAAAGTTCAATCTCATCATTTTTGTCAGATCGAATGCTCAACTTTAGTTTGCTTTCTGATTAGCGAATGCCTGTGAATGTTACCCATAATACTTGCGTATATTTGTCTACCAGGTCAAGCAAGTTTTTCTTTTTTCTTTCCAAGCCATTTTATTTTTATGATTAGCACATGTTCATTTACTTCGCATTACAGGTTCTTTATTACTAGCTCCGTATTAGATCTGACTATAGTGGGCCTTGACGTCATGGATGGAGACACAAATGCACATGTTCAGCAACCTCACTACCTGAAAACTTGTTCTAAACCTAATCTCGAGCTGGGTAATGTCGTTTACCTATTAGGTTACAGCGAGAAAAAGGAGTTGACAGTTGGAGAAGGGAAAGTGGTAATAGCCACTGATAACCTTATAAAGCTGTCAACTGATGGAATAACTTGGAGGCCGGGTTCTGCTGGTTTTGATGTTCATGGCAATCTAGCCTTCATGGTGTGTGATCCAATGAAGCTAGCAACATCTCCTAACTCAAAATCCTCATCAACTTCGCCATCCCCATTATTAGCATGGAAAGACTGTCCTATGCAATTTGGCAGACCCATCCCTATCATATGCGATTGGTTGAACCAACACTGGGAAGGAAGCCTTGATGACCTCAACAAACCAAAGTTACCCCTGATTCGGCTGATGTCTACTGGTCGAAGTGAGCATTCTTGTGCATCCTTCACAATGCGGCGTGTTTTTAAGTCAACTGAAGCTGAAAATGACGGCACACCATCATCATCAAATGGATTGCCCCCACCTAGAGAAGATCCTGGACCAAGCAGTTCTGTGATTGCTACTAATTTGGAAGAGGAAGCAGTAATTGCTCATGTCCAGGGAATTCCAACTCCTGAAATTTTTGAGTCACGTAGATTAACTTCAACACCAGTTGGGAAGAATGGGAGTACTCAAATCCAACTTTTGGATATTAACTTCCCACCAAAGATTATCACCAAAGCTGCCGGATCACCACAGCATGTCAGAAACACCCTAACCAATTCTGATGATAATTGTATCGACGAGGCGAGAGAAGAAAATTCTAATGACATTGGCCAGCCAAGCCCTGTGCCAGACGCTGAAGTTGCATCTACCAGATCTGTTAACGGGGTCCAGAGTGAGGTTGAATCAAGTTGCTGTCTCATAGAGGTATTGGAAGCTCAAAATGAATACAGCAGTGATGGAGAGACGACAATGTACTCCGCAGAAACTGCTGAAAGCAGAAACTATCCAAGTCCTAAGGGAGGAAGGTTTCAGCAAGTAGGAAGAAGCCAAAGTTGTGCCAATTACAATAGATGGGGGCCGGTTTCAAAGAATTCAGCAGCTCGAAGGGCAAATCAAGAACATAAGAGGGGCATTATGCAAGGAAGAAAGGTCTACTCCCAAGGAACCACTTCTCAAAGGAGTAATGACTACTATAGCCCCACAGTATCTTCAATCATGAAGAAACGGAACAATTTGGATCCGCAAATCAGACCTCCACGTCTAAGTGCAGGAAATTCATCACCAAGATGGATGTTCTGATTGATGAATTCTGAAAAAAATTCTTTATATCACACTCTCATTTTTTGGACCTATACCGCGACTACATTGCAAAGAAATTAAGAAAGCTGGAGAAACTCTAGCAAAGGCATACTGATTTTCGATAGCAGGTGCTAGTGGTTATTGGTCTTCCACTGGAACTTCAACGACATTTTGTGGACTTTATGTTGGAGAAAGATCCCTGAGGCATCTTCAACAGTCCCAACATTTTCACCAGTTAAGGATTGGTTAGTAACTGCTGCTTATCGTTCTGTTTACGGACATAGCAAAATAGATGAATGTAACATAGAATTCAAGTGTGACAACCAAAGTAAATGTTCGATACTGTCTTCTCTGAGGTAAACAATACTCTGGAAAAGTGACTTGCTTTTTCTGAAGATTTAATTGACAACCTCATTTGATGCAATTCTTTGTTATGTATATTTAATACTCTATGCAAACCAATAAAATTGGCTTCACTTTCATTTTCATGTCTCAGTAATCTTGATTAGTATGGAGTACAACAACATACTTAGTGAAATCTCACAAGTGGGTCTGGACCTTATCACTATCTCATAAAGATACAGAAGTTGTTGCTGAAAGACTCATTTCAAAAATATCATCTCAAAAGCAAAAAATATTAGATATGAAAAGACTTTATTAGTGTAGAGTAATAAAAAATAGTTTATTTTGTCCTTTTTGGAAGGTTAGAATACAAGAAATGCTTGATCAAATTGTCATTGATACAAACTATAGTGAGGGCCTATTCCAATCCCAGAAGCTGGTCTAGTAGAAACTAACATCACAACAATAATAACATAATTTCATAGGTGAGGTTTGAGGATGATAGAGTATATGCAAACTTAGAAAGATTGTTTTTTATGGACCATCGATTCAAGAAGAAATGAAATAGGTACATCTTGAAATTAGTTGAAATAGACGTAAATTGATCTAGAGGCTATGAAATTAGTTGAAATGCGCATAAATTGATCTAGATGTTACGATTATAAATAAGAAAAAAATTACCTAGCATAATTTAAGTATATAAAACGAAATTTGTGGCAATGAGTTCTCCACGTTTAGGACCAAAGACAATAATTACGCCTATTCGTTTTTCTACTCTCAAATTGTCCTAGGCCATACCTTATTGCTAAAATCAAAGAAAATTTGGAAAAGGACCTCAACAATAATATGTGACAACCAAGCAAAAAATTTGGTCAAAGTTAATAAATTTGAGGTTCTTTGTTTTTATGTTTTAATTATATTCTTTATGAATAACTTCTAATGCAATTTAAACTTAACAACTTATTTACTAAACAATTAGGGAAGTAACTCAAATAAGAATTGGCACGCGGAGGAACGTCTTCAAATTTTGTCCCTCAAATTTGTGTTTTTTAATTTTTAGCGATAAATAAATAACTAAAAAAATTCTTATCGTCACAAAGACATAAGCTTATAGTTTTCATATCCCAATATAACACATTCTTTAGGGTCCTCCTTTAATTGTCTTTTTCTTTCATTTGGTCTTTGCTTCTAGGCTTTACCAGGTCCTATATCCTTCTGTCTGATTTTTTTTCCTTACGAGCCATAATTTAGTTTCTGTAAAAATACTGATCGGCACATAAATTCAATTTCGAATTTTACAAAATTATACTTTGAAAGTTATTTGATACAGAAAATAAGATAGAATATCTCGACTTTATAGTTTATCCCATCTATTATATAAGATAAATTAATTTAGGAATTATATTCCTAGAATAATTAATTCCTATAACAAATGAGCAGTAAAAGACATAACCTATTCTCATAAAACTTCTATCTTAAACTTATGTCTTGAGAATCAATAATTTATATCGGATAAGATAAGCATTTTCTAAACTTATACTATCCGAGACAAAAATTCTTTAAAGTAATCGAAAATAAATTATAATGTAATTATTTTTTATTCTTCCATCTGAATTTTCTCAAAATATTTGAAAATATTTGATTGTCAATATAATTTAGAATAAAGTAACATCGAGGAACTCTAATTAAAATATAACTCATTTTACAAAGTCATACAAAATCTCGATATTTAAACTTAGTTATTTTGTCCTACTCCAAAAGAAACTTTATGGTTTGTAACGAACCGGGTCGGGTAGGTAAAATTGGGCGAGAAACATTAATTTCTGCTTAAATGCGGTTGTCTCTCTCTTAACTTCCTGGAGGACCTTCACCTCGATCCCATCGACCGAAAAAGTCAATTTACTCTGTATAAAATACAAACCCTACTCTCTCTCTCTGCTGTGTTTTCTGCAAATTTTTGCTAAGTTAAGTTTAGGGTAGAAAAGATTTATTAATTTGATTTGATTTGGGTCAAACCATGTTGTGTCGGGGGAGTTTTCAGGCTTGCAATGTGGCTATTGGAGATCATAATCAGTGTTCTAAGAGATTATTCAATTCGAATTTGGTTTCAATGGGGTGTAGAAAATCGTTTGTTTCGTCTTCTTCGGTGGGTGTCCGGTCCGGTCCGGTTTTGGCTGTAGCTACTAATGAGACTAAGAGTAAGCAGATTGCGTATGAGCCTAGTCTTGCAGATCGATTGAGGTTGGGGACTATGTCGGAGGATGGAATGTCGTATAAGGAGAAGTTTATTGTTAGGTGCTATGAAGTTGGAATTAACAAAACAGTAACTGTTGAAACTATTGCTAATCTCTTGCAGGTTTGCTTTTTTTTTTTTTTTTGTTGATAAATATTAGCTCTTGATTAGTCAATGCATGTGTGTTTCCTCAAAATCATCGCCAATTTATTTTTGGGGTTTTTTTTTTGTGTTAATCAACTCTTTCATTGAATATGAGCTCTTGATTTGTCCATGCATGTCTGTTTCTCGAAAGCATCGGCAATCTATTGCAGCTCCAACTTAATAAAAAGATTGATTCCTTTGTGTCAATCAACTCTTCGAGCTCTTGATTTGTCCATGCATGTCTGTTTCTCGAAAGCATCGGCAATCTATTGCAGCTCCAACTTAATAAAAAGATTGATTCCTTTGTGTCAATCAACTCTTCGAGCTCTTGATTTGTCAATGTATGTGTGCCTTTTTTGGGTACTTTTCTTCTAGCTGGACTGGTGGGAGTAAGAAGTTTTGGGGAATTATTCGTTTCAATTTGCTGGTTTGATTTTGATTTTGATTTCGATGGACTTTAAAAAAGCATATAAAACTTTTAAATTTTGTGGTCTTGAAGAGGGAGTATAATTATATTTTGGTTATGTATGATTATATGGGCATAAATATGTCTAAACTCTGTGATGTAGGAGGTTGGATGCAACCATGCTCAAAGTGTTGGATTTTCAACCGACGGATTTGCAACTACCCATACCATGAGAAAATTACATCTTATATGGGTTACTGCTCGCATGTACATTGAGATCTATAAGTACCCTGCTTGGTAATCCTTTTTATATATTTGCAAGTGTTCACTATACTGATTAATTCGATAAGGCTGTTGTGGCCATGGTTAATGTTGTATGTGGTATGGAACAGGAGTGATGTTATTGAAATAGAGACTTGGTGCCAAAGTGAAGGCAGGATTGGGACTAGACGTGATTGGATTCTGAAAGACTGTGCTACTGGTGAAGTCATTGGAAGAGCAACCAGGTGCAGAATTTAAGTATAAACTGTCTATATAGACCTAATAGAAAGAATATAGCTAGCACTAAATGAGATAATATTCTTGTTTAATGCACATCTCCAAGTGTCCTTATCCACATACAAAAATGCACATCTCTAAGTGGACATGTATACTTCTAATTATGCAGTATTCCGGGCTTAAGTATATTTGTTGAAAATACTTTACCTACTTGCTACATATTGTTTTCCTGTGAATTGCTTATCTTTTACATATATCCTTTCCCACAAGTGTACATCTCTCCGCAAAGGCAGCTTTTGTAACAAATGAATTCCTTTTGTAAGTTACTGCATTAAGCTGAAAAGACCTCCATGGAGTGTTTTTCTTCTAAATCAACCTGAGTCAATGTACTTACTTTGTGAGGAAGTCTGTTGTTTGTCAGTGTAATGATTTTCTCGAGTATCAGGGTCACAGATTCCACCTTCTGACAGTTTAAGTCCTTTCTTTTTCCTATATTGCTTGTCAAATTATTCTATAAATCTTAAATTAGGATGTTATTGTATCTGATTGCAGCAAGTGGCTCATGATGAACCAGGACACAAGACGGCTTCAAAAGGTCACTGATGAAGTCCGTGATGAGCTGGAGACCTATTTTCCAAAAGAACTGAGGTAAATTTAGGTTCCTCTTATATAATTTCCTAAGTCCTAACTGAGTAAAGCATTCTTGTAAAGTATAACTGTATTGAGAAACTTTTCATTGAACTTCTTGAAATTATTATACAATGGTTTGAATGTTGTTAACTGGATACATGATTCTTGGTGCCGGTAGATGAAAATGTAGCTGCTAAATTCTATCATAAGTTGCGCATATATCTAACGCTTAAATGGTTTGAATCTCGAAGTCATTGCAGATTCTTAATTATAACATCTATTTCTTGGTATTTGATGAGTATTTTGTATCTTAGATTGATTGATGGGAATGGAATGCTTTAACACTTATATTGATGGTGTAGAATATGGAACCACCACACACAAAAAATAAATAAATAATAAAGATGGCTCCTCAGATCCATTTGAGTGATTTGACTCCTTTGAAAAATTATTTAGATATACGAATTGCATTTTTTTGTGCATGTTGGGTCTTTGTAACAGTTCAGATCATCTTAATAATAAAAGTTTGATATGTTTTACCGAGGAGGTCGATGGTTCGAGTCCTATAGCCCTAATGTATCAGGTAATCGACCAAGTAATCTGTACACGTAATAAAAGAGCATTCCAACTTTAGTGTACTTTGTTCCACTTGATCCCTCTTTCATGGTCACATACCTTTCAGGCGAAGGAAAGGAAAATATTTCTCATGAATCCAATTTTCACTTCATTTAGGAAAAGCCATCTTTGTTTTTTTTCCCAAAATAATTCCTTCATTCCGTTAACAAAAGGATCATCAATTAAAACTTATCCTTCGAAGTATCATAATTTATATTAGGCCTTGAAACCATTTGTTCTGCTTTTTGGAAAACAAAAGCTTGTTTCTTAAAAACAATTCTTCAACATCAAATCCAAGAATGTGCCTGCACGTACAAATGGTTTTGCCAAAGGAAAAGAAAAAAAAGAGACCCAAACTAGACCAATTTGTCTTGTATCCAGTTTCTCTCAACTCTGTTGCTAGCTTGTTTCCCAAATTTATATGCTCTGTAGTTAGACTGTCAAACAATCATATGTGTCTTCTTTATCAAATCAACTCTAATATCAATTATACACTTGAGTCAATCTGACTTCCTTTTCTATTTACTCACTGCGTTAAAATTGACTGAGGGAGGCTAGTGAGAGAAATTGGTCTTTTACTTCTACATTTTCCAAATAACTTGAGGGTACGGGAGTTTACTGAGAGATTTCCCACCATTCTAAAATTGGACTATAAGGAAGAAATATTTATTGGTCTTTCACTTCCTTCCACTTTTACAGACTCAGTGATCTAAAAAGTACTTTACTCTGGAGAAGGGAAAAAAATACCCCTCCCCCCCTTTACCCTCCTTCAATCAAACAGATTTTAAATGGTATATACTTCATAATAACACCAGCCACAGTTGTGTTGTCTGTGACTTGTTACCCTTTCTACTCTATTACATATCACCTGCAATAATACTGATCAAGACTTTGCCACATTTAAGTTTGAATGTTGTATTTTATTGGCAGCAATGTTATTGATAAGGGGCACCTCTGTTATTTAACTTTTGACAATTCCAGATTAGCTTTTCCTGAGGAGAATAATGGCAGCCTAAAGAAAATACCAAAACTTGTAGATCCCGCTGATTATTCAAAGCTAGGAATGGTGGTAGGTACTATTTTAAAATCCTGAGTTCAATGACATTCTTCTTCAAACACTCAGGATATTCGGTGTTTCATTGGCAGCCACGAAGAGCTGATCTGGACATGAATCAACATGTAAACAATGTCACTTACATTGGATGGGTTCTTGAGGTTAGATGCTTCCTATCTGTAGTTGAATAAATGGACGAGGCCATACCATATATACAATGCAATAAATTTGACAACTGTGCAGAGATTTTTTAGGGTCTTTTGCTGTCTTGTTCATAGAACTTTTGTTGCTGTTCATTGCTATAAATAGTTTGACCAGTCATGGGGATGTCTTATGTCTTTCATCTATGGACTACTTTCTCTATTTTGCTTACGAAAAACTTTTCTGCTGGCAGAGTATGCCTCAAGAAATCATTGATACGCATGAACTGGAAACAATTACAATAGATTATAGGCGTGAATGCCAGCATGATGATGTTGTTGATTCCCTTACAAGCGTTGAACCTATTGAGGATGCTGATACTTTGGAGAGTCACGGGGCTAATGGATCTGCTACTGCTCTAAAGAATGTAAACAAGAGCTTCTTGCATTTGTTGAGATTATCAAGCGATGGACTTGAAATAAATAGGTGTCGAACTGAATGGAGAAAGAAGTCTGCTAGAATATAAAATTCAATGTGTTCTATTTGTAACCCGAGTTCTTGGGTTTCCAACTTTCTGTGTCCGTCTCCGTTCTGGTCTTTCTGCAGTTTTTGTTGTTTCCCTTCTTTCTTTTTCTTTTCTCCCGGAGTTCTGGATAGATGGTTAAGATTAGGCTTCATTGGTTTGTACTAATGTTTAGTTATGCAAATAAACAGGATGAGGAAAATAGTGTGCTAGTATGGGAACAGATTATTTGTATCATAATTTATGACATGTACTTCCTGCTAAATTTACTACTTCGCTTATTATATAACCTTTTAAATCTCGAAAGCGAGTTGTCAAAACAACTGCTTATTAAAGATAATATAGATACTGTAATAATATATCTTTATTGAGGTAGTGGTAGGGTTTGTGTACATGTTACCCACTCAGACTTCATTTGTGGGATTTCACTGGATATGTTGTTGTTATATATATATTGTAATAGCAGCGGAGGGACAAAGATGGAGATAAGAAATTGCATAGGCTCGCAACCATTTTTGGGATTTAAATGGATATGTTATTTTATATATACTGTAATAACAGCGGAAGGACAAAGATGGAGATAAAGAAATTGCATAGGCTCGCAAAAGGCGAGAGAGGAAAGCTTGAAATATGGATTGAGTTTAAGGTGTTGGTAGAAGAGAACTTTTAAACGAAGCAGGGGACGGAGTGATTTGGGGAAGAGTGATTGGACCAAATGAGATTTCTGTGAAAGTTTTGAAAGAGCACAAACAAGACATCTATAGAGTGGTTAACTAAATTGTTTAATGTTATACTCATTTAAGATGACATTTGAAATTTTGGGAGAGAGTGGTAGAGTTAAGAATGAGAAGGGTGGGTTCGATTTTGAAAATCAATCGAGGTGATTGACTCCAATCCATCTTGTGAGGAGATTGGTGGAAAAATATCAGAGAAAAAAGAGGCTTACATATGAATGTTTGTTGATCTTGAAAAGCCCTACAACAAAGTTTTGAAGAGATGCATAGAGGCTAGAAGTGTTCCTTTGCTTGACTAATTAAACTTAAATACATTCGTGATACGTCCCAATTTGCTACATGACATAACAAGTGGCAAACTCTCGTAGGAGCAGAAGATCTTAATAAGAGATTAAAAAAAAGGGATGGATAATTAACACAAATTTAGCCCTACTCTCAGTGGGGAACACAAAAGGGATGGATAATTAACACAACTGTATTTGATTTAGGAACAAACAATACATGATTCAAACAATAAATAGACAATACAATTGCAAAATTCAGCTGAAAGCATAACAAATACAAGAAACACTAGCCCAAACATATTGCTACAAGAAACCTCAACATAGAAACGATTGGCGTTGCATCGTAGTTTGTTGATCTATTTACACATCCAATATACCTTCAGATCACTAGAAAAACAAGGCCTTCATTTTCACCACAAAGGAAAGCAGCAGCACTGCAGAATACAGAGGAATGGATAAGAAGAACGGTAAAGTAAGAGCGCAGGTGAGTACGCGTGTTGAGACATAATATAATTAAGAAACTAAATGTATGTTCTTTCAAATATGTCAAACTTTTAGATGAGGAGTCAGACGATTCAATGACTATACCTTCTGCTTTTCGTTTTGCTGATGCCTTTCTGTGCTGTAAGATGTTCTACCACCTGCGCTTGGCATGTTTCCAGAATCTACGTGCCTTTGCTCTCGCACCTTGTTAAAAACCTCGGTGTAATTTTCTGCATCCTGAGGATCATTGTCATCCCATCCGCCAAATTTTGGAACTACAGTTCCTCTATCAGGCTGTTAGAAGATGAAGAAGTCACGTCAATTTCAATATCAACCTAGACTCGAACTCACAAGAACAACATACCCAGTGGAATCCGACAAGTTGGGTCTGCGGAGGGTAAAATGTACACAGACCTTACCACTACCTCATAGAGATAGAGAGGTTGTTTTCGGAAGACCCTTGTCTCAAAAATTTCAAGCCTCAAATGCAGAAGATACTAGATATGAAAAAGAAAACTGACTAAAGCTAGACTCGAACTCAATGATATGAATCAACTTGACCTCAAATGCAACATTCAGTCTGCAGTATTTGTTAACTTATTGGATACATGTGATCCATGGGGTACAATGTAAGAGCCGCTTGCAGAGTTAGAATTTTCACTAAAAGGGTTCAAAATCGAAAGAAGCAACACACAACTAAGCCAAAGGGGTTCAGATGAACCCCCGGCAATAAGCTGGCTCCGTCCCTGGTAAGATCCATAAGCTACTACCAAAACCAGAAGTATGAAGAAATGCACCCTATGTAGAACTTTTTACATAGTCAGTGTATACAAGTAAAACTCGAAGTATCAATGCAATTTGGGGAATGACTAATAAAGCTTATCTCTGTTAAATAAGATAAATAAGGCAAGCTATCACAAGTTGAAAATTTGATCTTCAATTATTATGCAAGACGAAATAGAATAGGAAGAAACGTACACTTTCTTGCTTCATTTGGTGCCTCCCAGGAGTAGCACGAGCACTTTCAAATGATCTTCCAGGAGTACCATGGCTACTGGCGTATGAATTATTCTTCCCTTCCCAAACAGGAGATGCAGCTACTCGTACAGATGTCTTCACGTTGGAATTTGGATGAAGTGGTGATTTCGCAATGCTGTGATCAGACCCTCCACTTTGTCTAGAAGGTCGACCAGAATTTGATCCACGACCTCCACCATGACGTTGATGAGTAACTGGCTCATTGCGGGATGGAGAATTAGCACGAAAATCACCATCTTCTCTACTCACTCGACGTTTGTTTGTCCCCATTGATTCCTCTGACGGAGTTTTAGGCCTGGAGGGAGATGCATAATTTGGAAACATGTCCGGATTCTCTTGGGGATCATTCGGATTAATCATCTTTCCACCACGATTTTTCCTTGCATTCTCAAAAACGATAGTATAGGGAGTGTTGTCTTCACCTCCCCAATTACCAAACTTTGGCACATTTGCACGCTGCTGTTAACAATTAAGAGGTAATTCAACATACTATGAGTGTGTGCTACAATGGAAATCATTTTTTACAAGAAAAAAAAACATGAGTTTATCGAAACTGAACTAAATACTTGAAATAGATCAACATATACAACAAAAAGAAAACTAGTTATCAATCCAAATATGTTCGGGTTAGCTCAGTGGTGGATCTAGAGGGTTGATTATGAGTTCACATGAACCCAGTAGCTTTTGTTCGATCCCAATACATTTATCAAGAAATCCACTAAACATTTGTAAATGGTGGTTATACTCCGATATTATTGTAATATTAGCTTGAGATTAATCTAGGAACCTACAACTTAATTTCTACCACAGGGCGCGGATTCCTGTGTCGGATTCACCAAAAATACATTATTTTTAAAGAATCTAAGACGCACCCATTGACATTTTTGAAGAATCTGAGCAACATAGTCTAGGTCAACTACAAAAATCATAATCATCCACGTTGCCCTAAGCACGTCTCAATCAAATATTGAGATAATTAGTTTCTCTTGAACTAATAGTTCTCTACCATTTCTTTTCTACTAAGCATCTGAACCTCCAAGTAGACCAAATGACTATGAAGAGGCGGAACTAGAATTTGAAATTATTTTTAAAAAAATAAAAGGGCAACCTCGGTGCACTTGAAATTCTCGGGTCCGATAAAAGGACCCTAACACAAGAGTTTATTGTAGGCAGTCTATGTGTATCAAGGCAAATTTACATGTAAACTTTTACACATATTTAATCAATTAAGCTACACAAATACAGAGTCTATCCTAACCTGCAACTTTAACCCTGCTCTAAAACATAAACCGTCAAAAATTGATGAAGAAAACTTACAGCCATTGATCTTCTCAACAAGCTTTTCTGAACAAAACTCGATAACAGTTCCAAAAAGAGAGAAAATGAAGAAGAAGGTGCAGAGGGAGAAGCTGAGAAGATAGAATATATATGAATGGTGAGAATTTTCAAAGGATTGACTTTGTCACAGCACGTATTGGTTGACTATTCTCCTCTTACACCCTGTAATGTTTTCAAGTCTTCCTAATCAAAGTCTTCCCTCTTCAATTTTACCCACAGCGTTGGGTGGACTATATTTATATAAGTATGCTATGTTTTTTCCGCCATTTTTACTCCACTTGCTTAAAAGTCTATTTATTACGAGTCCTTTTTTTTTGAAAGTTGAAGCCCAGGTGTGACGAAGTTAGAATTTTCTAAAATAAAGACTTGTCTCTGAAGTATTGTATGATAAAAAGATAATATCTAAACTTAAATGTTAGTTGTACAGAATGATGGTTAAATCGTAAAGTGTTGGTCAGTCAAAAATTTACATATGATGAGAATGTTGAGATGAATGTGTGGACATATCAGAAGTGATAAGACTAAGAATGAGATCATTCAAGAGAAGTTAGAGGTGGCATTTGCGACAGGCAAGATGAGAGAAGGAAACTACAATAAATGTTGGCGCTCCTGTTAGGAAATGCGAGAGGTTAGATTTAGAGATTACATGGAGGGGTAGAGATAGATCGAAAAAGTATTGGGAGGAGGTGATTAGACCAGATAAGGTGCAACTTCATATCCCCAAGGACATGACTTTAGATAGAAAGGAATGAAAGTTGTGTATTAGGGTGGGAGACTAGTAGGTTAGTAGGAGTAGGATAATATCTTGCTTTGTGTTATGGTAGAATTGTAGAATTAGTCATATCATTATATATTGTGTTGTTATTGGCCGTCATTTATTTTGCTACTTGTATTATATTTATGAGTTTCTAATTGATTTCCACTATAGTCATTTTGTATCTAGTATTATTTGAGTTGAGGGTCTTTCGGAAATAATTTTTCTATCTCTATGAGATAGTAGTAAGGTTTGTGTACATTTACCCTCCCCAAATTCTACTTTTAAGATTTTATTAGGTATGTTATTGTATCTGGTGATGAATTTTTTTTACTTTTTTACAGAGTCCAACTTCGAAAAAATATATTTGATCGTAACATTTTAGAATTATGTGTTTTTACTACTCCTGTATTATTCTAAATTACTATAAAAAAACTCAAAGACAACTTCAATTTATATTCACTGCTTCAATTTTTCTTTTTCTAATTTCAGAATGAAACATACCAAACACCCACTTTATCGACCACTTCACCTTTTCAAAGAATTGGTTAAATTTGGGACAGAAGTTAGAATTTTTAAATTAATTTAGATCACATTCTTTTATATTTGACTATAAAATTATTTTACTTTTCATTGAAGCTACGTGTTTAGTCATGTAATTTCGAAATCATGTCTTTTCAATTCAAATTACTCATAAAATTTTTTTAAAAAAGACTTCAATTTATATTTGTGATATCTTAACATAAGAAAGTAGTCTATTTATCTTATTGGTTGCTTCATTGAATGATCAAAATTATCACTTATTCATGTGAAGACTTTTTTGAAGGCAGGGACGTTCCACCTTTATTTGCATCAAAAGCAAACTTTAAAACTCTTCTTGCCAAGTCAATAAAATCCGTACATATATCAGATAGTATAGTATAACTGACACTAATATTTTAGCAATCGTAATGCTAGTATCTGTGTTGCACACACAACAAAATACTCACAAGTGCGTCTGGAAAGAATAAGATGTACACAGTTCTTACTATTATTTGATGAAGATAGAAATTTTATTTTTGAAAAACACTCCACTGTTACCATGCGGACCTTAATTAGTTGCTTTCTTGAATGTCTCATTTGTATTTTATAAAAAAGAGAGAAAAATCAATGATATATATAATTCAACACATAATGCAAACATCTTTCAATCATAGTATTCTCGTCCTAGTACTGTTGCTTACTAAAAAGTCAATTCTCAATGGTCAAATTTTAAGAAAATTCCAAATAATATTACTCCACTTTTCCATATAATTTTAAATTATAATATTGTATTTCCAACTGTGACAATTAATTACTGGGCAAGTAGATATTTGTCATATTCCTATTTATAATAAATTTAAGAAAGAGAATTGAAAGTGAAAGCACAGACCCATTGCACACCAAGTTGGACCATTCAAAATTAGAACAAAAAGTCTTTTTTTTTTTTACTCGGCGTTTGATAGTTGGAATTTAATTATATTTAAATTTGTGTAATATATGACTTTATTTGGACGAAAATATTTCCTTTTCCATACTTAAGAGGCTCAAACTACATCTTATCAAGAGAGAATCAGTTTTATTTACTGTATGACATCCTATGTGGTAGAACAAAAAATCTTTAAATAGCTAGGAAATTCGAAAAGAAAATGAAAAGAGGAAATTCGAAGAAAGTATGAAAACATCGCACTCAAAATTTTAAATTTTTTGAAAATTTACACTTGTATAAAAATATTATTATATATCCTATTTATAAAGGGGGGAAAAAAAAACTTTCCACCAATTGTCGGCGGCTTCCACTGATTTGCACCCTTTTTCATGGATTAATTTAACTTAACCCGAATTAATCAGACCATAATTTTTCATATGTTAAATTGATAATTATAAAATAAAGAATAATATCAG
>DF357294.1:37148-63876 GCA_000787875.1 Solanum virginianum | reverse complement strand
AAGGCACCCTTGCAGAACTTTGGTCCAGATGCCATACCGGTGACTCCGCACATGTCGGTCCATCACACCTTCATTAGTATGATATTGTCCGCTTTGGGCCAAGCCCTCACGAATTTGTTTTTGAGCATCTCCCAAAAGACCTCATACTAATGGGATTGGGTTCAAGAGTTTGTATCCTAACAAATATACCATTCAATTTTATAATAATTTGAATACATACATGATGAAGAAGTTTCATTACTTTTGACCGCTCATTCTACTTGATTGGATATATAAGAACAAAGTTTAATTAATATTCCTTAATTACTTGCCTAATTAGATATATGGTCCAAGATTATGATTAGCATATTTAAATTGTATTTGTAGCATAAATATTTACTTACGTAAATATATTTTTTTAATTATGAATTATTGACAATATACCCTTCAATTTTATAATAATTTGGATACTTACATGAAGATGAAGGATTACTTCCTTTTTCAACTTCTTAATCAAATCAAATGCTTAATTGATCACTCTAAACATAATCTATTGATAATCTAATTACATTCCTTTTTGTGTGAAAATCATATGACCAGTCAACAGTCAAAGAAGTGCAAAAAATTTAGTTTTGACCGAATACAAATATATGAATAAAATATAATTGTTTAGTATAATCTTAATTTTAATTCCAAAAATATAAATGCTGATTTACATATGATGTGAAGTCCTTAGTAGAAAGAGGTATTTCTGTTTCATTTGATCAACCTAAATTAAAGGATTTTTTTTTATTAAAGACAATTAAAGGATATTTTTGTGAAAATTAAGATATATATATATTTATTTTACTTTTAATATTTAATATTAATTCTTCATAAAAAATAAATAGAGCTACTTGGCATGGATATGATTATTTAGACTATATCAATCTTAATTTTTATAAATACTTTTACTACTTATTAAAAATATAAACAAGAATATAATAATAAAAAACACTTTTTTTTATTATTGATTTCTTGAAGGAGTACTCCTTTATGGCTTTGTTATTGGAAGTGCAAAAGCTTTGAGTTTTTCGGGAACCAATTGTTTATTTGACCAAAAAAAAAACAATTTATTCCTTTCGTGTTTTTTAATTATCATATTATATTTTTAAAAATAAATTTGACTATTTTTTAAAGTTAATTAAATTATATTAATTTAATATTTTAAAATAAAAATTTTAATATTTAAAAACTATAAAAAATATTTTTTAAAATATTTGTCAAAGAACAGGAAATTGTAATAACTAAGAAGGAACGGGATAAGTATTTACTTTACATTTTAGATAAATGAAGGATCGTTTGATTTGCAGTATGAGATAATACAAAAAATATATTTTGAGATAATTTATTGCTTGAACTAAATAAAAATGAGACAAAATAATATCAAGTTTGATAGGATGAAATGTGATATTCAAAATTAAATTTATACTTTATTTAATTAAATGTACAAATTTATGATACATTCAATCAAACGAAAAGCAATTTTTTCTCAAATTTAATATTAAAATATCTCATAAATAAAAAAATCACGATTAATTTAATTTACTCACACCAAAAAAAAAAAAATCATTTTATGAGTATCAGTAGTTCCATGCTTGCCTGCTAACTCAATGTTTTATTGCTCTCTGTACTGAATAAAGCATGCCAGAGTATTAACTAATGGTGTTAGTATTATATTATAAAATAGAAGTATTTAATTAGATATAAGACAAACAAATGATACTTTCTCAGGAAAAAAAAGAAAAAGAAAAAGGAATTATAACTTGCTTCAGTTAAGATATTATTTAATTAAATATGTTTTTTTTGAAGAATTCTTTTTATATATTTATCTAATTGGTTTCGTTAAAATTATTTTAGTGCTTATTTTTAATTAATTTTTTTTCCTAACAAAATATTAAATGAGATCAAATAAGAATAAATAACAATGATGACACCAAATGATTGCTAAATAAGGAACACTAATATTCTTTTTAAGATGATTAAAAAAAGAATCATATAAATTGATATTAAAATTTTAAATTTTTTCTACAGGAACAATTTTTTTCATCATCATTATATTCATAATTATCGCAAGATTTTATTTCCTTCATTTATTTTACTTGTTTCGGATTCTAAAAATATATTATTATTATTTTTTATTTACCTATTTTTAGTATAAACAATATAGTTTTTATCCATCTCAATTCATTTAAATCTTAATTCATTTTTAATAGAACTTTAATTGATTGTAATTTAATCTGCTTTAAAACTCTTTATTTGTATTTGTAATATTTAATATATAAATTATTATCTGTTTTATATCTTCAAAATTTTATCTATTAATTTGTAAATTAGAAAATTGCTTTTCTCAAATTAGAATAATCTAAAGAAATAAAGCTGTATTTTTTTTTCATATGGCATATGTTGAGTGGGTCATCTTAGTTATATATTTATTTGGTTAGTAAAATATTTGGTGACTTTTCACTACAAAATCAAAACTTATTATTTTCTAATGAGTTAGAATACAAATTGTAGTTATAAATGATTATAGAAATATGTTAAAATTCCTTATATTTTCATTTTATTCTCCTTGAAAATAGTGAGAATTGGACTGTCTTTTTCTTCAGTGGATCATTATTTTTTCCTTTAGTTTCATGCGTTTTCTTTGAATTTCAAATGAATTTAACTGAATTATTTCTTAATTGAAATAACATGAACAATGATTCATGTATAATTCGTGATGATTCGTGTTTGATCCAATCACTTAAATATATGGTGAAATGATATGATTAAATTTTTTACTTGGGTTCGCCAGCATGAATACATGCTAAAGCAAATATATTTTTTATAATGTATTATTAATAATATATCAAAATTAGTAAATTAAATTTTTCCTATGAATAAATCATACAATTTTGCTTAAGTAGTATGGGAAATTATCAAATTATTTTTTGTAATAAAAACCTCATTTAACTATGCTTAAATATCACTTCGAGTCACTTGATCATAGAACTAGAACGTGCCACTTAAATTATTTGGTGACCTTTCAGGATAATTATATAAAATTGAGCGGTTTTTTAATTATAAAATATATATAATTTGATAATAATTTTTTATAATACTTTGCTAAAGTTGAAAAACTTTAAAATTAATGCACGTTTTTTTCCCTTCATGTGCAATTTTTGGTCGAGTTGCATAAATTGATTTGAAATTCTTTTGCAATTAAATTTAAGGTTCTTGTTTACACTTTAACTTACATTAAATATGAATTTAACACCAATCTTAAATCATTAAATGTATTTGTTTGAAGATCCAATTATTTAATGTGTTTAAATAGATCTAATTCATTAGAATTGAAAAAACATTCCAACATTATTGATTTTTTTTTCCTTAAATGACCTTTTAATATCAATATATATACATTCACAATCATTACTACATGTATTTTTTGTATTTCATTTTACTTGATTTTTGCTAAAAAATATTTTTTTATTTATCTATTTAAGTAAATCGAGATAATTTTATTATCATATTTCTTTATACTGTCCTTAGTTTTTAATAACAAATTAACAAGTAATAACAAACAAATTAAGAATTATTAAAATATTGTTAATAAGATTAGTACACTAAAATATACATCTAGTAATTTTTTCATAAAAATTATGTCGTGTCAATATGATCTAATTACACCATTACAATCGTTCAACGTTACAATTACCACTGCTAATTAACCATTACAAACCAACTGTATTATTACTATTGTGGATCACATCACTTTTAATAAATGAAAATATAAGATTCAAATATTAGACAAAAGTAACTAAACCAATCATTCAATATTCATGTCCAAATACAATATTTTAATATTTCATACATTTTGCCCGTCTTATATATTTTTTATTGTTCATCTTATGTCTAGTATCTTCTATTTTTTGGGCTTGATATTTTTGAAACGAGAATTCTCCGAAAATAGCTTTTTTTATCTCTATGAATTAGTGGTACGATCTGCGTACATTTTACCCTCTTCATACCTCACTTGTGTGAGTTGTTGTTATTTTTTAATTGAAGTGGTTAGATTCTTTTTAATAAATAAAAAGGATTAAATATGTTATAGAATAAAGTGATGAAAGGGAAATAAATCTACCGAAAACTCAAAGGACCACCTTGTGTATTAAATAAACTCACGGGAAACAAATGGGAGAAATGTTGGAGACAGAGAGTAATGGCCCCTATCAAATAACGGACTTTGAGGGCCACTATATACACTGTCTTCTGTTTACTGTATATTTATTTAATTTCAAAAGAAACTTGCGGGACACAATTCTTCGCCCACTCAAAACGGGAACGGAGAAAGTCATTTTTCTTGTGGTTATCTAAGACAGACCAGTCCAGTCACTGTTTGGCACTTTCTTCCATATACATCATTCTCATTTTTACTCTTTTTGTCCCATTTTTTCTTTCAGTTGTATCGACGGAGGGCAATTCTTAAGTTGTGGGGGTTAATGGAGATGTCTGATCTACCCATGGATTTCGATAATAACTGGTATTTCTTTTTTCTTTTTTGATTTCATGTGTTTTTGTTTGAGTAATTTTATTGCTTAAATGGAGCAACATTAGTGTGAAAATGGGTTATTGCTTTAGTGATTATTTGCTTGTGTTTGATCATGAGCGAGCATTTTTGTTGTATGGATGTATACTTTATCAGTGGTGTGACTTTTTCTTTTTTTGAGTGTCTCGTCATTTTTATTTTATTTTTTAAATTTCGTATATGAATATATTGGGTTGTCTGTGATGATTCATGTAGTTGATCACAATTTGGTTGGAATTGAAGCAGTGTTGTTGTATTATTGATGATGGGGTTATTGTTTTCTCTGTCTTGGCTTAGTTTGATGATTCAGTTCTGTAGTTGACTCTTACTTGCTTGAGATTGAAGCATTGTTGTTGTTATCGTAGTAAAATATTGGGGTATTGTTTTCTTTTGTCTTGGCCTTCTTTGATTGTTCAGTTCTTTAGTTGTCTAGTTGACCTTTTACTTGCTTGAGATTGAGGCATTCTTGTTGTTATTGTATTAATATGTTGGGTTATTGTTATCGTATGAATGGCACCCGCGCACCTGCTAATTTCGTCTACTGACTCAATTTTATGCTTCTACTGCATTTTGTATGTGTCATGGGTGATTATGCTTCACACATTTCCTGCATTTATGTTTCCCACTTTTTATATCAAAATGCATATGTAAATTTCAACCTGGTTAATGGTTTAAATAAAGGTTAATGATTCTTTCGGTAAAAATGAGACGTAGATTCATTGTTTTCTTTGATGAAACTATTGCAGCGAGATATGGGATTGGCAATGTGGGGAAACTTTTCTTCAAGACAGTGAGAACTTTGGTAAGTTTAGCTTCTTTCCTAGTGATCTTAGGTGACAAAAGACGGTTGAGTGGAGTCATCCATGTTAAACAGGGTTGCAGCCTCAAAAAGACATATCAAGATGTCTATGGACTGGTGGAATTGAAAAAAAGGAAGATATTTCCTACATGTTTGATGATGAGACAACCCCCGTAAAGGACTGTGGTGACTTGACTTTCGATGTCAAGGGTAAAAGATCCAAATATAACAATTATGTTTCTTCGTATACTCAGCACCTTTAAAGCGTCTTATCCTGATGTAAGTGGTTTGATCCAGATGTTACAAGCAAGCAATTGGAGCTGCGCAAAGATCTTTATAAACCTATAAAAAGACGTCGAATGCTACAATTTGATGCTGAGATCCTGCATACTCCTGGTCAAAATGAAGAGCTTGCGTTAACTTTCTTAAAATCAAAGGTTACTACTGCCTTTTCTCATGTGTTTTGAGATGTCTAGTATAGTACACTTCTAATCATATTTTAGTGTTGACAATGTATACTGTTTCCCACACATGAAAACAAGTTAAGAGTTCTGTTGAGCCAACAGATTGGTGGTGGAGTTTGTTCTGTAGGGAAACCTCATGTGACAATGCACCTTTTCACTTCTGCTTTTCGTTTTACATGTTTATGTTACTAGGTAGCACTGAAAAAGTATCTGAGGTAGAAACGACTTTTATAAAAGTGACTTTACATGGAAGTTGGATAATGCAGGAGAGAAGTGCATATTTTGAAGAAGCTGCAAGTGAGGTGTCAGACTGGCTATCCGAGTGTGCAGGTCAATCTGTTCAACATTACTGTAAAGTTATTTTTGCTTAAGTTTTTAAATTTGTTATTGACAGAATATGTTGTTTCTAGATGGTGCTGCACCTTCGGCTCACGAAGGCTTTGATGAGTCATCTGAAGAATGGCTTACCGATTGCTTTAATGATCCTGAGTTGCAGATTATTTCCGAGGATATGTAACTTTTCATCCTTAGCCTTCCATTCTCATAATGACTTTCAGTTATGCTCTTTGTGCGCTGCTTTAAAGATGTTTATTTTAACAGGAATGTGTCTGGAGTATCTGATGTTCAAGCAGACACAATGGGTAGGGAATCTCTCTTTCCGATGAATGTTCTCTTTCTTTTGTTCTTCCTTCCTTTCTGGTCTGTCTCTATATTCTTCATGTGTTGGCTCTTGTCTTCCTTTTCATGTTATTCTTGTTTAATATTTGATTGATGTCAGCTCATCTGTTGCAGAGGTTGTCAATTCCCCACCAGAATGCGAGATAACTATGGTTAAAAGCAGTCCTGCTTGTACTTATGGAAACATTGTTTTCAAAGGTTATTACTTTATCTATGGTTACACTCAGTGCTTTATTCATGGTTACGCTTATCTATCATTGAGTCTCGAATAGCCGCCTTCATTACATTTTGAAAAGATCCCCTTGCGATAATATTATCAATGTGTGTGCTGTTCAGTGATTTTTTCTGGCAAACTGGCTGCTACTGAGCTCCTATTCTTAATTGACTGTGCATTCAGGGAGGAATTCATACACAAGGACTTTCGAGAAAGGCGCATCTTCTGTAGTTTACCCATTTGGATTTATCAAACCCTGCAGCGTTCAAGGAGATATGACTTTAAAAGAGATAAACCAAAAGATACACACTCCGCCACCATCTAAATCAAAGCAACACAATCAAGATTCACCCTCTTATCCGACATCAGCTTTTTCGGGGAAGCCTGTCATTGGTAAAACAAAAATTCACACAGAGGGCAGAAGAGGCAGCATTACAATCATGAGAACTAAAGGATAATCTTGAAATGATTTTTTTCTTCGACTAACTTTAGCATTGGATTGCTCCAAATTCCCTTTTCAGAGTGGTGAATCAGTCTTTATTAGGGAGAAAATGTGGAGACTTAGTAGTATATTAGTCTCCCATTATTTTGTAAACTTCATGTATATTGGTTTATTAGATGAATGCTTATCTATTTTGATATATTAGCAATTTTTTGTGTACTCATCTGTCAGGCAATGTAAGCATTGTGATGTCTGTATCCTCCTTGTAAAAATAACTGCATTTGACCATCTATTACTATTCATTGATGATCCATTTGAAGGCCGCAGACCGCGTACAATAGACCCTTGTGATGGGGCGTGGAGCCTTTCCTGGGCCCTGCACATAATGAGAACTTTAGTGCATTGGGCTTGCCCTGGATCCATTTGAAACGATATGTTATCCCAAATTTTGAATTTCGAAATGCTAATGGCTAATATTGACTTTCCAAGTCCTTGCAATAATATTTTGGCAATACAAGCCTTAAGAATAGTATAGCTAATGGAAAAATTCTAATCAATTCTGTTAAGCAAATCTTTTCCAGAGGAAATTTTAGGCGTGAATTATGGAAAATCTATTCTTACCATATGATACTAATTTACCATATAGAGTAAAATTAGGATGAATATAAAAGGGTTGCCATAGAATATTAAAAAAAAAAAGAGTAAGAAATCAAGTCCAAACACCATGGCTGTTTCAAAAATTAGATCTCAAGCTTTTTTGGTTCTCTTGATGGTTGCCTCATTGTGTCTCATTGAAGTTTCTCCAGTGAGTTACCAACTATGCTGCTCGGACTCTTCAACAGTATTCGCGAATGAACGTTGAATTCACGAAAATAATATATTTTTGAAGAATCTAACACGAGTATGACATTGACATTTTCTATTACTATTATATTTGAATATTTTTTTCTTGAATCTAAGTTGAATAGAGGAAGTATTTTGAAGCAAGTGTTGCAACTGGTGTCAGTGTGTTCCACCTGGTACTTATGGACAAAAAGATTGTTGTAAATGTTATAGAGATTGGGAGACTCAAGAAGGAGGACCAAAATGCCCTTGAAAATCTTTAGAATCAATTTTGGATATTACTATTAAATCTTAATATGTTTTTTTTTTTTTTTTCAATTTGCTCCTCGTTTAACTAATGTTTCTTATTAAATTTTTTTAAGAAATAAAGGTTAGCTCTTTATGGTTTTCTTATATAATTTTTGTGTTTTCGTAATCCGTCTTTATTTTTTAAATCAATGTTTATGTTTAATAGTTATGGATAATGGGTAAAACGGGCAAAATAAGTGAATAATACGTCTATTTAGTATAGAAATGATTATGATTAATAATAATAATAATATATTAGTAATCATATATAAAATTATTTTTTTATTTCATAAATTAAATAATTATTATTAAATATCTATATTTACTATAGTGGACAAGTAAAAATGAACAAAAATAGATGATAATTAGAATCTCTTCATATTTAATTAGATGTTCAAATTTGAGTTAATAAATTCATTGAAAGCGACAAGAAATGAAATTAATTATAATTTCTTAATAAAAATAATATATCAAGAATAATATTATAAAGTAAATAACTAAAGTAGGTACATAAAAAAATAATTAATTAAGAATAATAAATAGTTAAAATAATTCAAAAATTAATTAATAGAAAAAAGATAATAAAATAATTAATAAAAATAAATATAAAATTAAATAGATGAAACAGATATATCGACCGGGTAATATTCTAGTAGGGACCAGAAATGGAAAAACAAAATAAATAAATTATTATCACACGGAAGATGTGGGATTTGGTATGTTGTTATTGTATTATCTCACGGAAGAAAAAGCGAGAAGAAAAAAGGAAGTCCATTTCTTCTGGATTCTTCTGAACTTCACTATAAAATCACCTCCTTCCACGAACTCCTCACTGCATTTTTTTAATTAATAACCAAATTATTATAAAGCTTGTGCTCAAATTTCAATCTGAGGCTAACAAATTCTCCTCCATAGGTAAGTTTCCTTCCTTCATTTTCAGTTTTGGGGAGTAATTTAATGATGGGTTTATCTAAATTTCCTCTTTTGGGGGTGTTTTGGTTCCAGGATTTTTATCTAGAGCTATTTGACCTTTGATCTTTGCTTGGCTGTCGGAGAATCAAGAATGTCTCATATCCTTCCGATATGTTTCTTTCTTTTCTCTCATTTACATCAGTCTTCCTTTTTCTTGCCTCTTCATACTTTTCCCCTTTCTGTTTGATTACTTAGAAATTGGAGGCCGATCTAGAGGCTTTGGTTATGGGTTTACGTGAATTCACTACTTTTTGCCCAGATCGTGTACTATTAACTTGAGATTGTAGTAACAACTCATAAGCTTTAAATTCCGAATTCTTTACTTCTTAGGATATAAAAACTAGAGCTTTTTGTAGTATAATCTCATAGTCCCTTAATCCCAATTTAAGTATTTTAGTTTGATTAGGCACAGAGTTTAAGAAATAAAAGGAGGTTTCTGAATCTATGGTGTTGAATTAAGCATGGGCAAGTGTTTTGAATTTTGTCATCTTACAACTTAAATGTTGAAATTGGCAAATTTGCTAAATGTAGAAAAGAACACTCTTTTTTGGCACGCACCAAAAAGAAAAGTCAATAACAACAACTTATATAATTCCATAAGTGGGTCCTTGAGAATCCTCCTCTCAGATAGGGAGAGAAGTTGTTTCCGAACCAAAAAGAAGAGTAAGACACTTAAATTGGGGGAGGGAGGAAATATTATACATTCGATCCGATGATCTTTCCTCAACATCACTTTTTGCTTATGTAGTATCTATGTAGGAACAAGCTAACTGCTTCTTGGCTGCATAAAAAAAGTTCTTTTTTACTCCATTTGGTTGTCATAAAAGGGTGGAACTAAATTTGAGCTTTGTCCAAGGTTATCTCTCGTGTCGGCAAAATTTGAGGTTAGAGGCAAATGTAGCCTATATTAAATGGATTTAACTGAACCGGTATTTTCAACATTGAACATATATGTACCTGTGATCTAATACAAAGTATTCAACTTGAACGTATCTAGTTTGAAGTGTGGATCTGCCTCAGCCCGAGATCTTATCTCCAGCTTTGGTTTGCAATAGTAGGATATTTTTTTTCTTTTTGGTAAGACGTTGCCATACTTCAATTTGATCCCTGCTTGTTTTGCTCTTAACTTAAGCTAACGCGGGAACCAGAGAGACCGAGATCGTGAAAGGGCACAAGCCAGGGGGAACCACAAGCCCAAGACGCCTAAAAATGATGGATTAACCCCTGAACAACGACGAGAAAGGTTGAACCATATTTACTTGTTATCTACCAAAACAAATACGCCATTGCTTAATTCATGTTCCTGACATGGATGTTGTGTTCAATGTTTCAACAGGGATGCAAAGGCACTTCAAGAAAAGGCGAAAAAGAAAGCAGCACAAGCGGCAGGTGGATGCAATATTGACAAACCGGAAGGTCATATTATCAAGAAGAAATAGTTGGCATGAGTTATGGATTCTTGAGGTCATTGTTCATCATGTCATTTCCGAACCTTTTTATCTCAGTAATTCTTGTGTCTGGCATGTATGTTTGGATTTTGTACCTTTGATTTGTGTCTTGTTCTGCAATGAAATTTCCTATTCCCATCTCTCTTGTATCTTAGCAGCTTTTTCTTCTGAAATCTTGCATCTAAGTTGCGGTTGATTCATTTAAGATTGGTTGACAAAGGTCCTCTTTTATGAGATGATCTGTAGACATTGTTACTTTGAGCATAGCTTCAACATAACAGAAATTTAGACTTGAAAATTGATTTTCACTCTCTTTTTGGGTAATGTGCATTTCTGTATGCTCCCTCCGGGGGTTGAAAACTTGAACCGCTCAATAAGTTGAATTGAATGGATAATAACGTTATTGATTTATTATTATTGTGTTATTAGGTTATCGAATTTTTAATGATTTTGAAAAAAAAAAATTATTGGATTATCGGTTAGATATCGAATTTTACTATTAGGTTATTGGGTAAATTAATAATTCAATAAGAGTATAATAATTTATTATTTTATTTCTTCATAAATATTAAATATTAGTAATTTAATAGAAATAGGATATTATAGCAATATTTTAAATATTACTATAATATCCTATTAGTATTTAAGTGATTAGTTATCCACTTTAGTATTTTAGTTTGTTAAATGTGTAAATATAGTTTTCGTATTCTATCTGCTTTTTATTAATGCAAATTCTCATTTATCATTCTTATCAAGTAAATCGAAAATCGAATCGTTAAGGATCTAAAATCGATAAATCGAAAATTGATAAAAATTATTTTATTGATTTAACATATTTAAAAAGCGAAAATCAATAAATCGAACTGATAATGTTCAAAATTGAATCGAACCGATTGATGTACACTTCTAGCTCTCTTCGTTTATCTTTACTTGTTCTCTATTGATTTAACATAAAAATTAAAAAATAGTAAATTATAGAAACAATTTACCAAATCATTTTTTTAACTTGTTGATAAAGTTTATGTATGATTGAATGTTGAACTATACACAAGGACTTCTAAACTAGATATGTTTTATTTCCTGTATACCTAAATTAAATATTATATAAATTTACGATTTTAGTATCACCTATTTAACTATTGGATAATTAAGGTATTTAAGCATCAAAATTGAGAGTTGGTCTACTTGATTAGTATCGCGTATTGATATTGCATGATTAGATAATTCAAATTTCATCAGTAGCATTTTATTACTTTTTTTTCATTTCATTCTCCACTTAAAAATAAGCAAATTATTCCAATCATTAAAGGTGAAGGAAAATATTTGCAATTACATTGTTTGAATACGTGCATCATTAATTGGTTCAACACATGTCAATATATTATGATTATAGGGATAATTAGGTCCTTGTAAAATATGAGTGTCATTGCAAATTTGATCATAATATAGTTGTTATTTTAATCATTTTTCATAGTTTATATGCTATTTTTAAATATTTTAAGTTTTGAAGAAATAAAAACTCTATTTAATGATGACTTCTATTGTGATTACATTGAAGAAAATATATTATAAAAACATTAATAGATCAAAGTAACTGAACTTGCTAAGTGTTTATGTAGTTTGAACTAGTAGATGTCTACATTTAATACACTTAATATTTGAGCCTAATAATTAGAGTTTTGATGCACACAATACAACATATAATATGGAATAATATTTTTATGATATAAATCAGCAGGCATGATTTATTGATCAATAAATTGAGTGAAGATCTTAAAATAATGAATTATAATATCTATTAAGGTAAATAGTTGAGACGTGAATAAAATGATCAAAATGTTATGACAACTAAAATATTATAAATCAAATAATATCATATGATACCCAGCAAATTTGAAAGGAGGAGGAGAATAATTAGTATAAAAAGATACTGAGTGTGTTTGATAAAAAAAAATTATATGATGTTTGATAGTAAAAATAAAATATTGTCTTAGGAGTATTTAAAATAATCTAGATAAATAGAATGACACTAAACTTAGATGTCCACCCTTTGACACCTGAATTTTTATTTTAGTCACGATCCAAGACTTGACTCTTACCACATCATTGACTTGAGCCACAATCGTCCCCCACGTCATTGACGCATAACTTAATTTTGATCTGACCTTGGTCTAACTTTAATTTTGCACCCAACTCCTAGTCGTAATCTAAGACTCGATCTTTACCTCAAGTAGGGATCACGGTTGAGGCAATTTCTAGTCAAGAATAGGTTGAGTCAGGTTAAAAGTTGATACTTGAATTTCAATTTTGAATGGGGAACAAGAGTTGAAACCCAAATCGGGATCAAGATTGAGAGTCATATCTAGATCGAGGTAGAGAGTCAAGTCCAGAATTAGAGTTATATATCAATTTCTAGAATTAAGTGTCAAATCTCGAGTCAAAAGTTGGATTCAGATTAGGATTGAGAATTGAATCTCAAATTGGGTTTAGGAATTGAATTCTGAATTAAGGTCATGATTTGTTTTGGGGTTGAGACTAGATCTTTTATTATAGTCAAGAGTTGAATATTGAGTCTTAGGCTAAGAGTTGGGTTTCCAGTTTGAGGATTGGGTCTCAAATTGAGATTTAGAAATTGAGTCCTAAAGTTAGAGTTAAGTTAGGGCCATTTGTTAGGTCTTAGGTCAAAGTCAAAATCGAAAGTTAAATTTTGGATCAAGATATGGGCTGAAAGTGGAGTCAGGTCATGGAGGTCCTCTGTGTCCCTAGTTGGGGCCATGAGTCAAAAGTTGATTGCTGAGTCAGGGTGAGATCGAGTGATGAAGGAAGAATAACTTTATTTGAAAAATATTTTTCATAAAATTTAAGTCAATCAAAATGAGAAAGTGAAAAATATTTTCTACACAAAATATATACACCCTTCATTTTTTTATGTGGCATTGTTTAACATGGTATTGTTAAGAGAAAAAAGAAATACTTTTAAGATGTGGTTTATAACAATCCTTCTTGAGATAAAAAGTCGCACATCAGTATGTGAGTTAGAGTTACAAATGCTATCAGAGTCACTCTTGTGTCAGCTTTATATGTGGGTTAGAGTTCAAATGAGTTTATGCAAATCCAAATAAGGTGAAGCAAACCTTAGTGTTAAGTCTAGGTAAATCTCATGCGATGGGGTAAACTTTAGTGAGGACGTTAATTCCATACAGAGGGGATATATATAAGTAAGTAAGACTTACCCGAGTTCAACAGAGTTTAGTCAAATCCTAGTAAGATGGGACAAACCTCAGTGCTGAGTTTAGACAAATTTTTCATGCGGTGGAAAAAATCTTAGTGAGGATGCTAGGTTCAATAGAAAGGGTGCATGTAATAACCCTTCTTAAGATAAGAAGTCGTACATCAACAAAACACATAAGATATGTTACATATATAACTAAGTACATTTACCTACTAATGACACATTTCAAAAATCGTGCGGATCTTGTGTCAAAGTGGACAATATCATTAGAGTGCTAACATATTTCTTTAGGGATGAACAAAAAAGGAAAGAGTAACATATAAAATAACTTCTCAAGATAATAAGTTCCCACATCAGCAAAACACACAAGAGATACTATGTATATAAATAAGTAGGATTTACTTATTAATGACGCATTTTAAAAGCCGTGCGAATGTTGTACCAAAGTGGACAATATTATTAGCGTGCTACAATATATAAAATACAATGGAGGAACTAGGAAGTATAATATCATATATTCACAATATTGCTATTATGAATGAATAGATGTAATCTAATGGTCAATGACTTGACTGAAATCTCAAGATATGACTTGATTGAAAATTTTGAAATATCGTATTATTAATTTTACTAAAATAAATAGTTAAGATGCAGATAAGATTAGCGAGCGAAACATTATAACTTGGATAGTCAACATACAGATAAGATCATTAGGGTGTTATAATCTTAAATAGTTAAGATCCAGATAAGATCATCGAGGCGTTACAATAACTAAATAAGTACTATATATATATATATATATATATATATAATTATAAACCAAATAATATTATGTGATACCCAAAATTTAATTAAGGAAGAATAGGAGTTAGAGAATAGTTAGTGTGATAGGACACTGTGTTGTGAATTCATATATATTTAGGGAGGCAAAATAAGAGGGCCCAAATTGACCCGAAATTGAATGCCCAGCCCACTACTCAGCGAGGACGAATAGAAGAGGAAAGAAGAAAAACGAAGGAGAAGACGATCCAGGAGGGAGCATTTTCAATGATCTCATACTTTTGATGTGTTTATTGAGGATAAGGACCTTGTAGAAAAGTTTAATTTCTTCCATGGCTTATCAATTTCTAGGGCAAATGTGTCCCGCTTTGAATTGAGGTACCTTGCATCAAACCAAAACCCTAGAAATTGGAGAAAGTATTTGGGGCGATCCATTGACAGCCCTATCTGCAATTCGGGCACATCTATTTGCAATTCAGGTATTGATTTTGGTTTACAAGCATTACGAACCCTAGAATTTTGGCTCTGTTTATTGTCGTGCAAACCCTAGATTTCCTACAGGTGGTTTAAATTGTTTTTTCGTTGAGGGCTTTTTTTTGTTAACTGGGAAATGTAAAGCTCCAGAATTTTCCATCTGTGGCTGTGCATTTTGCTTCAATTTTTCGGGAAGTTTGCATGTTCAGTGCTTTCCATACACAGGTTCTTAGATAGAGCTTTATTTAATATGATAATTTATTGTTGCTGTGCATGTTGGAAAGTGATACCTTGTTTTCCATGCGGTTTCCTTTCTCGTGGGACTTTGTCCAATATATTGAAGCTGCTGATCACAAAATGTGTGTGCTTGCACGAAACGGATGAGATATGAACAGTAGCGACTAGCGTGAGAAAGATGCTCTGTTGTTGTGTCTTAAAAGTTACGATTGTAAAGTTGCTTCTTTACTGGCCAATCATGCAGCAGAATGAGCTTTTTTTTCCTGGAACTGCGCTTAAGAATTTGAGATACAATTGTTTTGTATAGTGAATGGTTACTGATCTACGGACTGAAACTATGACCAATCAAATCATGTAAATGCATCGGCAGCCAAATGTGTAGTATATCTCTTTTATCATGTTTATAAATATAAAAGTGTAAAAAGGAAAACAGTTCGAGGTATGCACATTTAGGATCTTATTTTATGTTCTGTTTTATTCTCCTTCAGCTTTAGGTGATCTTTATTTCCTCTTCTCCTGCCACATGTCTAGTTGTCCAGCATAAGCTGCTCTGCTTTGTGTATATTAGCCCCAAACATATGTTTCCCATGGATATTCTCCCTAGCTTGCACGTGGTCATGTGCTGCTTTCCCCCTCTCCCCTTCCCAAAGCCACCAAATAGAAAATATTTCGCAGTAGATAGTTCATAGGAGTTGGTTTTTTTAATTATATATTTGGCTGACCAAGTATCATGTCATATTGTCATAAATCTGCTTTAATGATTCCTTCTGAATCTTATTATTATATTTTTATTTCTCCTTGGAAAACATGAATTCACGGATGATAACTATATGCGGATCACTCATAATAATTAACTGTCAGTCCAAATCTATATAGTGGAGTTAAGAACACAATCTTTTTTAGCTTAAATAAGCACTTCGCCGACACTTCCATTTATTTTGGGATTAAAAACTAAAGGTGTTAGATATTGCTTATGTTAGTCTGCACCTTAGAGCAATTGTTTGACTAGCTAGTAAATTCTATGATCCCCAGTGTTTGAGCAATTGTTTAGAAAATCTATTACTGAATTAAGGTAATTTATCAGAAGTCTTAATGTTATTGCTTTTCTTGGTAAATTCAAAGGGTTTGTCAATTTCATGAGTGTGGAAATTGCTGTTATTGGCTTAGCAACTTGTTAATAAAACAAATGAGACTTGAAGGAAAAAGCAGCACTGTGATCATATGTCCTAGGAAATGCATTGGGCCATGCTTGTGTATTTTACTTTCACACTTTAATTGTAAATAATTTTTAAATAGAGTCTTTTCCCTTTTGGTATCCAAAGAAGGCTTACAATGTTGATAACATGCACTGATATTAGTGTTTTTTCCGTTGGTGTTATTTTAATTTATGGATGGTGTCTTAACTATTCTCTTGCTTGTAGGTATTTGATTGAGGATTATGTTATTGGAGGGAAATACCCCGAAGCTTTAAGGAGGGAATGCATGGGTGTAGTGTCGGATCTGATGTTATAGTCAATGCCGGGGTTGATTCCATGGGAGGATTTGTTGAAGGCGGAGTGGTTGGCACCAAAACTTCTCCGCACACAACAGCAATTGAGAAGGTTCGAGCAGAGCTAAGGTAATCCCAGCATACTCTGCTTCTTCAACCTGCTAGGTAAGTTTAACAAGGTACTCCATCTAAACTTATGGTGAGATTTCTTCTTGTTAACAGGCAGGAGTGCAGTGGCCAACATGAAACGAGAAGACAGTTAGAATTTCTGGAGGAAGTACGGATAGCAGTTTAATTCTTGTTAGATGTTTGGATATTCTTTGCTTGTGGCTTTGACACGATTTGATACTTCAAATTGCAGGGTGGCGATCCCCTGAATTTCAAAATTGCGGATGCTGCTTCACTTAGTGTTCAGTCCACCTCACTGACAGATAAACATCTAGATCAGTTTGTGACCAGGTAATCTTTCAGGATTGTGTTACTTTTTCTTATATGTGTTTGTTACAGTTATCTAATTTTAAATTTTAATTTTTAATTTTTAATTTTTTTGCATTGTAGTGAAATAAAAGGTAGTTTTGCAATCACCACTTCAGCTCATGGAGACTCAGTTGAAAGTAGTGGTCGGCCTGGGGCTCCTCAACTTTGTGAACCCAACAGTGCTGACAATCTCATGCTGTTTGATGGGGAAAATAAGTTTGTCGGTAGTGATAGGGGCTATAGACATCCCAGCAGGAGCAATGTTACTCCATCAGGGCAGTCCTCTAAGTTTGAGGAAAGTCAAAATTCAAAAGAATTAGCTAAGTCTACTGCTTTTGGCATCCCTAAAAAAGCATACAAGCGAAGATACAGGCCTCGGCCAAATCGTGACAGTGCTAGATCAAGTTCATCTGATATAGCTCGTAGTGGTCATGACACATCTTTGCCTTCACAACATATTCCCAAAGATGTAAAAGGACTTGTTTCTGATTTAGATAAGGATGAGAACTCATCTTTGAACATCACACAGACTCTTAATCCAAATGGTGGTATGACTCTCAAGACTATGCCTTCTGATAATCAGCTGGACTTAGAAGTAGATGGTGTTAAAGCTGCGGAGTCAACTACCGACTTTAAGAAAGATGATATGCTGGATACTATTCCTGATGCTAGTGTTTCCAGAGGTTTGCTCAATGACCAACATAATCAGAACTCACTCACTTGTGTCCAGAAAACGTCTATTCAGGAAGCTGCTGAAAAGCCTCAGTTGTCACAGGTAAAGGAAAGAGTAGGTTCTGCTGGTGTAGATTGTCAGCCAGATACCACTGAAAGAGAAGTTGAAATTAGTTCCAGTCTAATGAATGGGTTTAGTAGCCGAAAAGGCTATAAGAAAAGCTTTGCAAATGAGGCTGAAAATAGTGGTGCAGCCTTGGGCGCAAAGGGTTTAGATTCAGAGTCTTCTTGCACTCAGACTAGTCTAAGTCTAGATGGACATAATGATAGTGAAATGTGTACCAACCTGAGTATTTTGGATTCCAATGGCAACGGACAGCTGGCAGTGTCAGATGGGATGGCAGTTATTGGAAGTGATGTTAAAATGAAGAATGAGATTGAAGCTGACATGAATAATGAGAATACTAATTCTGGTCGTGGGAATCACCAAAGTAATGGTTGTGTACCCAAGTCACCAGAAGAACTAGTTAGTACTGTATCTAATTTGCAAAGTGAGATAAAAGATAAACATATCATGGAAAGAATGGAAGGAGGCCCATCTGAATTAGAAATCACAAGAAAATGTTTTGTGCTTAAAAGTGAAGATCCCAACATTCAGGGTATGATTGATACCTGTATACCGGAGCACTCTGAGTGTGTATCACTGCCTAGAGTTCCCGAGGGACAAACACCTAGGATTGAGGTTGATGAAGACTCAATCTTGAAAGAGGCACAGATTATAGAGGTTGTTCTTTTGGCCTATGAAATAATTCACATCTGCATTTACTTTACATAAATGTTGCTGTGGCTTTGTTATTTGGCCTTGTAGATCTAATTTGATGTAACAAACAGGCAAAGCGTAAAAGAATTGCAGAACTGTCTGCTGTAACCTGTCCACTGGAAAATGGTCGAAAATCCCACTGGGATTATGTACTTGAAGAAATGGCTTGGCTGGCAAATGATTTTGCTCAGGTGTGAGCTTAGTAGATCCCTGCCTTTTAATATCTCTTTTCCCTTTCTGCTTTTCTAGCTATTAGAGCTATGAGCTATCTATCTAAATGCACATTGAAACATGATTTAGTTTCTTTTGAATCTGAAATGGTTTTTTCAATGTCTTTGTAGATTTTAGCACTTAGCTGTTTTAGAATATCTTTTCATGTAGGAACGTCTTTGGAAGATTACTGCTGCAGGTCAAATATGCCACCAAGTTGCTTTTAACTCACGGTTGAGATTCCAAGAACAAAGTTGTAGTTGGGAGCAAAAAAGGGTAGCTCACAACGTGGCCAAATCTGTTATCGATTTCTGGCATTCTGTTGAGGTACAGAGGAAGTTAACAAAATCCTAATTTATTCTGTTTTCTTTCCGCCGGTCTCTGTGTTTCTAAGGAAGATCATTAACCATGGAGGGGAAAACACATGGCTGGTCTTTGTTATCTCGTGGTAATTGCTTATGTCCGTTGGGTCAATCCTCGGCTCTTTTTTCCTTGAACCGTGGATTTATTGTGAACAACCTCTCTACCTCCATAGGTAGGGGTTAGGTCTGTGTACACTCTATCCCCGGACCTCTTGTGGGATTACACGGGTATGATGTTGTTGCTTTATGCAGATTTAGATTAAATTGTATTTGTGGAATCTCTTGATTCCCAATTATATATGCCCATAAAATAGAAAGTGTGATGATAGAATCCACAGGAATGTTTTCTTGCCTTTTAAAATGCTGAGACCTGATTTCAGTATGCTAATGTGTAGGATTTGACCAAGTATTCTAAACTTTTTGATTATCTTTCGTGAAGTTCATTCATTTTAATAGGTGGAACTAACTTTGAGTTTGTATATCAAAAGTTGTTTGTCTAGAGAAGAAGATATAATCTGATTTAAAGACCAATGAAACTTATATTAGTTGGAATAGACTTTTGGTTTGTTCATTCACACTATTTAGCTGTTCATCTTGGTTAGACCAAAATTAGAGCGAATGTTAAACTTCTAGAAGTTCCTTTGAGTTTCTTTTTTCCAGTTGAAGAGATGGAAATGGGATATCATTTGGACATTGTTATGCTTATTTCATATTTTGTGGCAGGGAAAAAGCCAAAAAATGGAGCTCACAAGACCTAAAAAGGATTACACTAATGCCATTAGGGAATATGCCATTAGATTTCTGAAGTACAATAACTCAGATGTTCCAGAAAGTCAAGCCGAGGCTCCGACGACTCCAGACAGAATATCTGACTGGGGAATTATGGACACATCTTTGGAGGACCATTTGACAGAGGTTTGAACGTGTTTACATGTTAATCTTGAATATGCCCTGTCCTTATTGTGCTCTACTTATCTCTTTAAATCTTGTTTTGTCGTGAATGATAATATTTTGAACATCTTTCTGAGGCTTCAATTGATTCCTTCTTGGGGTTGTACTTATTGCTCTCTGTTTTATTAGCTTGTCCTAATTGATCTTCACAATCTTTCTTGCAGGAGAACCTCTTTTATCCTGTTCTGCCTGGAGCAGTGGATGCTTACAGAAAATCTATTGAATCTCATGTTCAACTTTGTGAGGCAAGCATATAGACCATCATAATTACAGTTACCAGTTTCAAAAAAATATAGACTATCATAATTTTGCCAGCTATAATTTTACATTTTCTGAGTAGTTGACTTTCAACTTATGCTTTCCAACCAAAACAATGGGTCAACTTTGTGTAGCGAATCACAATCAGTTTTCCAACTATATTTTATCGAACATTTTCGGGAATGGAAACCAGCTGAACTCCTACACATTTTTGTTGTGGGAACATCGCTTGGGTACTCTAGTTAGCCCTAATTGGTATTGAATGAAGTCGTCCTACATTTTTAGTGTTGGTTGATAACCACCTGTATGGATGAGTTTTGAGTTTTTCTTTTTTTTTTTTTTGGTTAAAAGAATTGGTAAGTTTGTATTTTTCAGCAGTAGGATATGCTGGCCACCTTCAAAATTTATCGCACAATTACAAATTTCCTATCAACTCTACAATTTGATTTACATCCACTATATATAATTGTTTACACCAAAAAGTGAAGTTACTAGACAATTCCATTTTACTTTGTGAGTGGAATTAGATCTAACTTCAAACCATCTTCCATTCCTTTCTCTCCAGACAGACCACCATATACATGATGGTATTACTTATACCATCTCTTTGGAGTTCTGCTTCCCTCTCTTTTTCTCTAGCAACTGAATAGATCAGCCATGTGCTATGGCATGGTCCAACTTTGACTGGTGATGTGGAGAAAAAGTTCCCAAAGCTTGTGTTGTGAACTTGCAATCGGAATAGGTGATTGTTGGTTTCCCCTGCTAGATCACATAGAAAAACATCTGGGTACTAGTGTCCTTCCTTTCTTCTAAAGGACTACTTGGTTAGACAGGCTTTTCTGATGTCTAACCTGGTGAAGCATTGCACTTCTATAGGAATTAAACCCCACCAAATATGTTTCCATTTGATATTGAGCACTTCCAGATCCCCTTCGTCTACCTCTCTTATAGGCACTATAATCTGTGAACTTGCCCTGTGAACTTGCCTTCCTTGTTGTTTTTCCCAGATAACCCTATTTGTTGCATTTGTGTCAAGGCTAGTACCCCCCAATTTTTCCAGCAACAAAGAAAGGGGGCCTTGAGTAATCAAATGCGTACGAGAAAAGGACAATTATTCAGCGCACTAAAATCTGGGTGGATAGGGTTTCATATTCATATTGGTTTTTATCATATTTATATTATCCATAGATTCCACGAAACCTTTTTATGGGTCATGCCTCAACTTCATGGACGGAATCTCAAGTTTATTACATACAATTCAACCTAATAAAGTGGAAGGATATGCTAGCTTTAGCTATATGCTTTTTTGTTTTTATCTTGTTATGCTGGTGTTTATGATCCAATCTTGTATCCTTCGAAGGATTAGGCTTACTGTAGTTGTATGCTTATATATATTTTATCGCACTTGTTGATGCTGGTGTATTTTTTAAAATTCCAGAAGACAGTTGATGGGATGCAAGAGGAGGTGGAGACCTCTGCATGTGATGCAGTTACAGGTGTCTTTCTTTATTTTTAATTTTTGTGTTTTTGGTGGTTGTTTCCTGCTTTTTCTAGTTGATCGTATCTCTTGACCAATCTGTCTGTGTATGCACACTTTGGATCTCAAGATTGTGCATATGAAGCGGATGAAGGAGAAACAAGTGCATATGATCGTTCAGTTCCCTTAGAAGGTAACAGATCATCAAGACTACCCCAGAAGACACGGAAGATCCTCCTGAAAGGTTACAGTGCCAGACCATATGACGTTGGTGCTGGTATACAATTTACACAGTGCATGGAAAATAGAGTTGGCAGTCATCAGTCTGTGCTGCTGGGGAAACGGCCGGCTAGCACTCTTAATGTGTCTATTCCAACCAAGCGTGGGCGTACTGCTTCTAGGCAGAGAGTTGTTAGTCCCTTCGGTGCAACAACAGCTGGATGTGTTCAGTTGCCAATCAAAACAGATGCTTCAAGTGGTGATACTGGTTCATTTCAGGATGACCAGAGTACATTGCATGGTGGATCACATATGAATAGCTTAGAAGTTGAATCCGTGGGTGACTATGAGAAGCACCTACAATTTGACTCTGCTGAAGTATCAAAACCTAAGAAGAAGAAAAAAGCAAAGCTTCTGGTATTTGACAAGTTGATATGTCTCTGAAGATAAATTAAGGAATTTGAATTATATTAATCTGCACCTTTCTAAGTTCGAGCTTTTGTTTCCATTTCGCTTTGGTGTAGGGTTCCTCATATGGGCAGCGATGGCAGGTTGACTCAAATTATCAAATCAACCAGGTGACTTTCTTTCCGTTTTCCACATTGTAGCTCAGTCATGTGCTGAAATGTGATGATATTTAATTTGCTTGTTAGACTTCCATTAGGAAATGATCTACTAATGGCAATCTTAAAGTAACATCTAATAGAGTCCTTTTTGTAACATAGTGGTCCGATCCTTTTCTTCCTTTTTGCAGTTTTTTCTGTTAATATTGTGAATTATTGCTTAACCTTTTTGTCATCACTTTTTCAATCTTGTTCTCTGTTTCCTATGTTTCTGCGCATCTTGGAACCAACTACCTTTTTTCCCGAATCTGTTGTGGTGTAAATGTATCACTATGCATCTTTGTATTCTTCTTTTAAGGTTTTGGGAGGGGCATTGTAGTTTCATGATGTTCGTGCCTCATCTTATCTTTTCTTGATTAGGTTTTTTTTTTTACATCTTGTCCTAAGGACATCGAATGAGCTTTTGTCTTGCATAATCATACCTGGGTTCTCCAGGGAAAGCAAGGATAGCATGAAGGCTAGGCCTTTGCAAATGGCTGGGAAACATATATTTTAAAGCCAATTGTATTGATATCTCTGAATATTGGTTATGTTCCCTCTTTTGCCATGAAAACCTTTTGGAGGGCCATATGATTTTGTCATTCATCTTGATCAGAAGCGATATTCATAAGTTAACAAGATTCCATTTTAGTGTATTTACTTGATGGTCTATGTGTATTTGACATAACATTTAATCCATGTTATTTGGATCCTCCATAAATGCCACCATGCTCCCACATCCATGTTGAATCCTCCAATCATAATGCATTTTAAAACAATCCACATTCTGTGGCTTTTAATGTTTTACTAGTTGAATTCATCATGAATTGTTTGGTTTCAGAAGGACCAGTCCAGAAAGAGATTCGAGAGCCATCAACTTGAATCAAACGGTAGCAGTGGTATAGCTTATTCTAACTTGCATTGTTTTTAGAGCTTGAGGTGGAGTGTATTTCTTGTCATATTAAGGGATATCTTTTTCCTTTTCTAAGGTTTATTTGGTCAACATAACGCAAAGAAGCCAAAGATACTGAGGCAATCACTTGAGAATTCTTTTGAGAATAATGCCCATATTGGTGGATCTATTCCATCTCCAGTTGCTTCCCAGATGAGTAACATGTCCAACCCCAATAAACTCATGAGGATGCTTAGTGGAAGGGACAGGAATAGGAAAGCCAAAACTTTGAAGGTACTTAAATTTGTCTCAGCTAGAATCTCTTTTCTTCTTTTACTTCGCCTTTTTGTTTGAATGAATGCAAGTTTGATGATTTAGCTTATCAAAACTCTGTTTTCACTATTTTCATGTTCATTATATTTTTCTCTTTTCGAATTTACTCTAAATTTTTTTTTATGACAATAACCCCATTTAAATTATATTTTGATGTTCAAATCATTTCTTGTTTTTAGGAAAAGTACATTCAAACAACCAAAGATTATTTGCAAAAACTATAACCAAACACAACTCCAACTTCAAAAATTGCAAATAAACTGAAAAATATTTGTAATAGGATGTAGTAGCTGGTATATGAGATCTAATCTATTCCACTATGTGACTATCTATTTTGAGATAGTACTGTTTTAGAGCAAATTTGAGTGTATGTCTGAAGTAAATTAGTCAAGTTTGGTGATTTTGTTAGTTTTTAGAAACTGGGGTAGAAACCGTAATAGAAAAAGTACATTCCAATTCTAAATATTTGCAAAAAGTATGAGAAAACACTGTTCCAACTCCAATTCCAACTTTGAAAGTTCCAAATGAAGTGAATATTTTTTTGGTTTTCATGGCCAAATGCCCACTTTATCTTCTATAATCTCATACAGATGACTGCTGGACAGCCAGGTTCCAGAAGTCCATGGTCCCTATTTGAGGAACAGGTTGGTTTCTTATGCCATACAATATGGACCTTCTTTTGCTTCTTCTCTACCTTAGTTCTTTTGGTTAGCATGCGTTTAAATGGATTTTTGACTTCAAATTAGGCACTTGTGGTCCTCGTGCACGACCTGGGTCCAAATTGGGAGCTTGTAAGCGATGCCATCAACAGTACCTTGCAATTCAAGGTGAGGGGTAGCTATGCGTTTTCATACCATCTTTTAGCTAGACCTCGCATAAATTGGTGTTGATCCCAGTTTAATGCTTTGTATTGTGTTAATCTTTCTTTTAATAGTAGCTTTTTTATTGCCCTTATGACTGCTTTTAACTGGTCATGTTCTATACATGCAGTGTATCTATCGCAAACCTAATGAATGCAAGGAACGCCATAAAATACTTATGGACAGAACTACTGGTGATGGTGCTGATAGTGGTGAAGATTCAGGATCTTCTCAACCATATCCTTCAACATTACCAGGCATTCCGAAGGTTCAACTTTCATTAACTTCCATTGCTTCTTTGAGCTCAAGTTTTTAGCAAGTAAATCAGTATAATTTAATCAACACCTGCAGGGAAGTGCCAGACAGCTGTTTCAGCGTTTGCAGGGACCAATGGAAGAGGATACACTCAAATCTCATTTTGAGAAGATCATCTTGATTGGGAAAAAACATCTTTTTCGGAAGTCTCAGGTATGCTCCTCACAAGCATTTATGCATAAATTGTCTTGTTGGGTAAGTTAACACTTCTAGTCTGCCAGTTTCGCCACTTTATCAACCATGGCTCGGCATCATAGGGTTACAAAAGGCGATTTGTCATATTTTGGTCAATTCTCTGCTTTTATTTTTGTTATGAAGGTTGAATTGTTTTATCTTTTTAGGAAACTAAAAAAAGCACAATTGACTTTGGTCTTGAGAACTTGCACAAAATTTCATTACATGCGAAATGACCAAAGATCCATAACATGCAAATTGACTTACAATTGTATATCCATTGTGAAGGTACTTGGGATATTTGTCCTTGAAAGCTTGTTATCTTACAGGCTTTCAATTGTTTTACTAAAGGTCTGCTCATCAGTCAAGGAGAAGGCATGATGTCTTTCATAGAGCATATAACTCCTGCCTTGGCTGTTTTAGAACTTTTAATTACAAACACTGGAGTTAAAGATGGCCTTTGTCTGTAGAGTTACTTTTTTTTCTTAAATCTTGCAAACAGTTTTTACAAAAACGTGTTTGTTTTTCAGTTTCTGTAAGAATTCTTTTGCAAATAGTTTTGAGATTCAAGAATTTATTTTTGGGAATTTTCCTGAAGAAGCTTCCTCTACTCATAAAGTACTCACAAAATCTTCGGAAAAGAAACTACAAGTATTCTTGGTCATTTACTTTTTGTCCCTACGTTTCTTCTAAAAGACTTTCAGGAAGCCGTCTGAACAGTAACTTTCCATGAGGTCTTCATTGTTATTCTAGATGCTGACACACATTTTAAAAACTTCTGATTACTAATTATTGAAACTAAGTCGTAATGTGATGCTTTCCAGTTTGACATTTTGTATAGATGTGCGTAACTCTTAAATTTAATGAGTTTTGAAAAGAAATTACTTTACATACAAAATGTTTCAGCTGATTGGTCATCTTTTTGTCCAAGTGAAATCTGTCCTTCACAATAGGCTAGATATGGTTATACTTGAAATAAATCATAATTGGAGAAACGATTGTAGTTATCTAATCATCATGATGTTTGTCTACGAATCAGTGCATGGGTATTCTTACTTTGCTGTAGAAGGTACACCTGATATGTTTTACTAGTTGTTGAGATGAATGGAATTGGATTTTCCTGTTTTGGTTGCTCACCTGTAGAACTATCTGATCTGA
>DF357294.1:25440-37092 GCA_000787875.1 Solanum virginianum | reverse complement strand
TGAATCAAACAGAAACATTTGTTTTTGCAAATGAATAATTGAATTAAAAGAGAACTGATAAATGGAAAACCGATTTCAATCACTTTTATCTGCTCTTCATATAATATTTTGTATGAACTCTAATTTATTATTATGAACCTTAAATAACTGTTGGTATTTAATTTGAGATGTTTACATACTGAGAGAGTGCGTTAGATCATTTGGTAATAGTAATCATAGTGCAGAGTCACTTCAATTGATTAAACATAGGAGTAATTCTGCCTTATTATGCAGAATGGATACACAGATCTGAGCTTTTAGAAATGTTAAATATATTGTTTTTCTTCCCTTTGTTCATAGCCCCGTGATGGTGGCTTTTTTTGGTTAATCAATTTGCTTAAGTGCTGGAAAATTTTACATTAGACGTGCATTTTCCAATAATGGTGGTGTCTGAGCCAACTTGTGTGTGCCTAGACCAATTCATCGGCTACTTGCTACTGCTCACATGCATACGTATGGGCTAAGTGTGTTTTCTGAGGCTTAAGTAGATTGAAAGACTTCAACTAGTGTTGCTTTCGCTGGATTTCAAACCATGGTAGACATATCATGATTATTTTTCAAATTTATTAAGAAAGAATATAAAATTGTTGGGAAGAAATCCGCATGTTGTGATTGTGGATTATTCTCTACCAGTTTTGCTTATCCTATTTTTTTTTGGGGGAATTGGGTATAATTGCACGGATAAATATTTTACATTTGAGGTGAAGAGAATACTGGATTCATTTGTTTCTAATATATTTAGTGTATGGACAATCAGTAAACCTCTTGTTCTTTTTATGTTTGCTTTATATATATACTTTGTGTTTCAAGTGGTTATAATTCTTAGTTATTTTCTGATGAAGGGTGAAAATTATGATCTAAAACAAATTCAGCAACCACACGATTCTCATATGCATGCGCTTTCCCAACTTTGTCCAAGTAATCTGAATGGAGGACCTTTTCTTACGTAAGTTTATCTTGAGTACATGTCTGAGGTTGACCTTTACCCAATAGGCCAGACTTAAGCTTTGATTTTAATATCTTTTTTCTTCGTTCTGGTCTTCTGAAGGCCTCTGGATCTGTGTGAGGAACCTCCACGGGCTCCATCTAGTCCAGACTTTCTTCCTGCTGGATTTGAAGGTCCATACTCAGGTGGATTATCTATCTCGAGTCAAGGTGGAGGATCACTGCCTCCTGCGTCTGGTGCAAATTCTGGAGTGCTAGCATCCTCCAGTATGATTCCTGGAAGCAATTTTCCATCATCATCAAGTCCACTAAATGCATCTGTCAGGTAATGAATGGTTAAACTTAAAATTATGTATTGGCTCCTGGGATTTCTTCATCAAGTGCTGATACGGGTAATCATGCTTCCTGGATGGTAGATATGCTGTTCCGAGATCTGTATCTTTTCCAGTTGATGAGCAGCAGAGATCCCAGCAATATAATCAAATGTTATCAAGTGGAAATATGCCCTCCAATATAACTGCTTCTGGAGCCCTTGCAGCCAGTGACAGTGGCTGCGCTCGTACACATCCCAGTGGCAACAGCATGGGAGCATTGTCTGGGCTTAATAGAGGTATGGCAATGGCAAGGCCTGGGTTTCAGGGAATCGCATCACCATCTATGCTGAATTCTGGGAGCATGCTTTCTTCTGGTATGGTAACAATGCCAAGCACTGTCAATATGCAATCTGGAGTGAGCTCGAATCAGGGGAATTCAATGTCTAGACCTCGTGATGTTTTACACATGATACGGGTAAGTCTCTTCTGGATACAAATTGCTCTTTTGTTGTGTTTAACATCTGTGTTGTTGGACCATAGGAACCAATAGTTTTTTTTCCCTGCTTCTAGTTAGTGCGGTTCATGTCTGACAACTTCGATCTTGTAAAACTTCACTATGAAATGGTAGGTGAAGACACGTTTTTCTTTCTGCAGGAAAATTCACTAGCTAATGTTTAGTTTCACCCACTTTCTTATCAAGTGAACCTTGACTTTAGTCATCTACCCTGAATAAGTTCTGAAATGAGTTTTTGACAGGGTTTGTTACATTGGTTGATATATTGTATAATTTATAAGGCAAACTTCTGTGCATTCATGTGTTCTTTGAGCTGCTTATTTAAGTAGCAAGTATACCGGTGTTTCATGTGCCTCGTGGTTTCAGCTGGTCAATGCACTCTTGAATTAGCATAGCTGGATCAATTGCTTCTCATGTTGAATAACATGTGAAAATAAGAAGTTCAACAAGAGCAGCCTGAAAATTTAAATGTGAAAGAATGTCCTCCAATATGAATTGTTGGTTGATCAGGTTCATTTTCTAATGACAAACTAATGCCGATCAAAAAAGTGTACTTGGGGGTATCCTTGGGGAGAACAAAGGAGGGGTAGAATCCGCTGTTTACAAACGCAACTGTTCCCACATCAGTATATGGAGAAGGTAAAAACAGTCAGCTTTGGATGAGTTCCATTGAGAATTAAGATTTCATGACTTCCATTGGGGAGCAGATCCACTTTTATATACTGAATACTTGTAGTTTGTGTCTTCTGACGTACTTTACTCTTCTATGATTTTCATATTGTTGCTTATACAAGTTTTCTGCATTTTGGCTCTTTTTATAGTGTAGTTCATATATCTGACTTTTGGAACTGCAGTCTGATGTATTCCTTGCTTGTATACTTCAACCCTCACCTCCTCAGTATTTTGAGTTCAATGACAGAGTATATATCCTGCTCTTGCAGCCCTCACAGAATCAGGAAGCTCGGAAGCAAATGAATGTTCCTGAGCTTCAGATAAAGGTCTCTCAAGGAAGCAGTCAAGGAGTCCCTCCTTTTGGCGGGTCAAGTTCGTCTTTTGCTAATCAGACTGCCTCCTCACCTGTTTCTTCACACCCACTTCATCATCAGCAACCACATCTTTTATCTTCACAGCAGCCTCTTGTGCATAGCGCTCGGCATCCTCATCTTCAAGGGGCCACTCATGCCACCAGTCCACAGCATCAAGCTTATGCGATTCGCTTAGCTAGAGAGAGGCATCTACAGCAGCGGCTTTTACAGCAACATCAACAACTCTCACATACGCAGCCCCATCTTCCTATATCATCCTCATTGCAGAATAGTCCTCAGATCACTTCTCAGACTTCTCCACCAGTGGCACTTTCTCCTTTGGCATCCCCTTCCTCTATGTCTCCAATGCCACAGCATCAACCGAAACATCCATTTCCAGCTCATGGGCTTGGACGAAGTGCGCAAACTGGGGGTAATAGTTTAATTACTCAAATGAGCAAGCAAAGGCCACATCAGATAGCGCAGCAGCAGCTTCAAAATGCTAGCAGGCAACATCCTCCACAGCGCCAGCAATCAGAATCTCAAAAACAAGCTAAAACTTTTAAGGGAGTGGGTAGAGGGAAATCGATGATACACCAGAACATGCAGATTGATCCCTCTTTATCAGATGGTCTTCCTACAGATCAAGTGAATCAATCTGCAGAGAAAGGTGAGCAAACCACACAGTTGCTGCAAGGTCAGGGAATTGTGGCTCAGCCTGCAAAGCAAAAGGTGAGTCAGCCACAGCATCTCCACTCTAAGATTAATTCTGGCCAAGTACTACCTCAATCCAAAAAGCAGCAACTTCCCTCTAATTCTGACAGTACCAATCAAGGTCTTGCCTCATCGAGTGTATTGGGTCCTAATTTGCCCCATCAATCTGTTCAAACCTCAGTGGTAGGTTCTTCCAGCCACCGAATGTTGATGCATCCACAGCAGCAGGTGCAATTGCGGCCAAAGTTGATGACTCAAAGTCAAGCAGCGATTCAAGGGGTGCTGCAACGGAAACGTTCACTGAATTCGGAATCGCCAAACAAGTTGCAAGCTGGTGAACCTCAAAGTGAACAGCGCAATATTTGCAACACTTCACAGATAAGTAAAATGTCCCCGCAGGGCTCCAACAATTTAACTAATCCCACAGAGGTTTCTTCCCCTGGTGCTACTCAAATGAAGGTTGCAGTTCCATCATTAGATGCAATTGGAACACCACCAACAAATTCTGCTGGCAGTGAGACAGTGCCAGAAGTCAACCAAGGGGTTAGCCAAATGCAATCTTCTGGTAAGTTGTCTCCTATTGGGCGTGATGCTAGTGTTCAATGGAAGCAAAAGTCTTCGGAGTTTCATCCTCCCTCGCTAGTGACCCAGCCCCAGTCACACCAGCAACAACAGCAGCGGCCGCTGTTGCAACATCCGGATCAGGCTCAGGTTCTGCAAGCAGGGAATAGAAGTTTGTTAGCTAGACCCAGTGAATCTAGACTGGACTGAGGTACACTCAAAACATCAAGGATTACTCCTCCGCAGCTTGTCATTCCTTCAGCATGCCTTTGAAACAACAGCTTACAGGTAAAAATAAAAATAAAATAACAATTAACGTCAACTGCTATAATACACAGGCTATTTTGTATATTCTGTAGATCTCAGTAAGACAAGTTTTAATTTAGTGACATACTTCTACCAGATTTTGATTTAATATTCTTGGTTGAGATAATTTAGGCTCTTGATTTAATATTCAACATGTCATGACCTATGGTTTAAGTTGTTGATTCTTGCTTTATTTTTCAGACAAAGCTCATTGTGCCTGAGGGAATCACATTGGGATGAGAAGTTAAACTTCAAGATTTTGCGAATGTAGAGGATGATCAGCTTAAATTTTGTGTTTTGTATAGTATTTCTTGCCCTAGAGCCTCAGTAAGGTAGGGAGAGGTGTAGAGGTAGGTGTACAGGGTCTCTCTCTTCTCTTTCCCCCCTTTGCCCCCTTCAATTATCTCTCATTTTCCTTAAACCCCCTTTCCACCTGCTCACTTGGGGGGGTGGGGGGGGCTATTTGATTTTGCCCCGTACTCATCCTATGTATTATAGCCCTTGGGGTAGTTATCATTTTTATGGCCAAAGGCTGTGGAAAGTCTTGTAAATATTCAAGGCGTATGTATACTCCATATTTGTCAATACAGTCATCATTCATGACTGCCCACCCTGCTTGAGCTTGTGCAATTCCTGTAAATTGTTTTTATTGGCATTTTGAAAATCTTTCTTTCACTCCTTTGGAAGAACAAACTCAAAACTACTCGAAATTGGATCTTGGTCTGTTTTGGGATTGTTCTTTTTTGATTGTAACTAACATGGTCTACTTGGAATTGGTTCTCATTGACACAAGTATGACAGAGCCAGAGCGAAAAACATATAAATTATTCATGCTAATAGTTAATCTGAGAATCAAGATATCAGGGTCAGGTAAGTTGACGTCCTGTAAGTTCACCTGTATCTTTCATGTTCCTAAATCCTGCAATAGAAGTATCTGCTGAAACTGCATTAAAGAATCCTCTTTTTTTTTTTTTCCAGTTCTGTCATTCCGTTTCTCCCCTTTTTACGTGTTAGCATCAAATAGACGTCATTTTTTTTCTTTTCAAATCTGGATGAGTTGTGTTGGGTGCAGTATCAGCCGTTGCAAAGGCTATTACAGCTTTATTGAAAAGATTATTTGGTTTATGGTTAGAAAACTGCAATCCAAAACATCTTGGAGTATAGTGTCTTGGATTATGGTGTAAAATAGGGGTGGGTACTGAATACCATATTGGAATCAAATTTTTTTATACCGTGGTACAGTAATTATGGTATTTGGTTTGACATAATTTTTTTGGTATTTGGAATGGTATTTGGTATTTAAAAAATAAATATCAAAATATCGTATACCATATCGAAATATAATTAATATATATATGTTAGATTTCAAATTATTTTAAATATATGTAAAGCTTCTTAAAGAGCCCTGATAGTCCAGTTAACTCTCCCATTATTGACCATGTTGAAGGAAATTTTGAGAAAAATAAATTTGAAGGCATTTATTAGCTTTTGTATTATTTGTTGTCCATAACTTGAAAATACATATAGTGTTTGATCACTTAAATGATTAGTTTGAGACGTTTTTAATATTATTAAAGTTATACTTCTAATTATATGACTATATTAGTTTGAAGTCAAATTAATTATGATTACCGAATAAACTATATTGTAAAATATCGAACTATATCGAGCTTATTTGGTATGGTAATGGTATCGTATTTTTAGATATCGAAAATTGAAATTACCATATTGAATTTTTAAATACCATACCGTACCATGTCCACCCCTCTCTAGCGCTGAAGGGGGCTCCGACGTGACTTTTTCAAAAGATCATACGAGTGGATCCGCAATGAACCCAGTAAGAGGCCAGGTGGTCCGACGGCAATGCAGGACACTGGTAGGATTTAATGGGCCAAGGAACAGGAAATAAGCGATTTTGACAGTTTTCTGTGGGTGTCAGTCCACAAATTTAATGGCGCTGTAGGGGGTTTCGGTGCAACTTTCCAGACAAATCATATAAATCGGTTCGCAACGATTCCGACAAGAAGCCCAAGTGACCCAGCGGTGGCGAGGGACGCCTGTTTGTATTTTATGTGTCAAGGAATAGGAAATAGGCGATTTCGACAGTTTTATGACTGTGTTAGCCCACCGATTCTGGCGCCTGCAGGGGGCTCCTGCATAACTTTTTCGAAAAATCATACGAGTAGGTCCGCAACCAGCCAGGCAAGAGGCCTAGGTGGTCCGGCAGCGACGGACAACGCCTGGTAGGATTTTATTGATCAAGGAATAGAAAACAAACGATTTCGGCAGTTTTTTGTCGGTGTTAGCCCACAGATTCTAGCGCTGTAGGGGGCTTTGCGTAAATTTCCCTAGAAATAATACGGGTGAGTCCGTAACGAGCCCGACAAGAGGCCCAGGTGGCCCGACAATGGTGGGGGACGTATAGTAGGATTTTATGGGCCAAGGAATAGGAAACTGGTGATTTCGGTAGTTTTTTGTGGGTGTTAAGACTACGGATTCTAGCGCTGCAGGGGATCTCCTTGCAACGCCAGAATCTGTAGGCTAACACCCATAGAATACTTTCGAAATCGTCTGTTTCCAATTCCTTAGCCCATAAAATCCTAGCAGGAGTCACCGCTCCTGCCGGGCCACCTGGGCCTCTTCTCAGGCTTGTTGCAGATCACTCATATGATTTTTTGGGAATGTTGCGATGGACCCCCTTCAGCATCAGAATTCGTGGGTTAACACCCATATAAAACTGCCGAAATCGCTTGTTTTATGTTCCTTGGGCCATAAAATCTCACCGGGCGTCCCCCACCGCTGTCGACCACCTGGGCTTTTTTTCGAGCTTGTTGCAGACCCACTCATATAATTTTCCAAAAATGTTGCGCCGGAGCCCCCTGCATCGCCAGAATCCATGGGTTAACACTCATAGAAAACTGTTGAAATCGCCTGTTGCCTGTTCTTTGGCCCATAAAATCCCACCAGGAGTTCCCTGTAGCCGTTGTGCTACCTGGGCCTCTTCTCGGGCTCGTTGCAGTCACTTGTATGATTTTTCGGGAATGTTACGCCGTAGCCCCATGCAGTGTCAGAATCCGTGGGCTAACATTCACAAAAACTGTTGAAATCGCTTGTTTCCTGTTTCTTGGTCCATAAAATCCCATCAGGAGTCTCTCGCCACCCTCGGGCCTCTTCTCGAGCTTGTTGCGGACATACTCATATGATTTTTTGAAAATGTTGTGCCGGAGCCCCCTGCAGCGCTAAAATTCGTGAGCAAACACCCAAAAAAACTGTCGAAATCGTCTGTTTCCTGTTCCTTGGCCCATAAAATCCCACCAGGAGTCTCCCGCCGCCTCGAGCCTCTTCTCGAGCTTGTTGCAGACCTACTCATATGATTTTTCGAAAATATTGTGTTGGAGCCTCCTGCAGCGCTAGAATCTATGGGCAAAAAACTGCCGAAAATACTTGTTTCCTGTTCCTTAGCCCATAAAATTCTATATATATATATATCTTATTTATTGATCTAATATTATATATAATTTTTAAATTTTTTTAATAAAAGTTCGATTCTTCGGTGTACCAAACTTTTAGACCCCTAAACCGAACACCGAATCGAAGAACTGGACTTTTAAAAAAAGAACACCGACATCGAATTGAAAAATCAAATTAGTTTGGTTTGGCTCGATTTTTTGATTTTTCGGTATTTATGCCAACTCCAATAAAAAATTCAAAAAAGTTAAATTTTTTCGCCACCTCCCTTCATCCCCCCACATTTCCACCCTACCCTCATCCCATACCCTCACTCCTGCCTCTAAATTTTTTAAGAAAAATAAAAAAATCATGCACAAAAAAAACATCTTTTTTTTGCAATTAATTTTTTTTTATTATGAGGTGGGATCTATGGTACCCATATTTTATCTATTTTGACCATATTTGTATGAACTTTTAAAATAGAGCAACTCATATTAACCCATTTAGAAAATATGAGTGATCCATTAAAATAAATATGGGTAAAATGAGTTTCTTTTTTATCTTATATGGATTGAAATTGACACCTATGGCGTCACCCAAAGATGTTAAATAAGATGTACTAATATGCCTCCCAAGAAAGCACCCTGCCAAACGGTAGATACAGTAAATCACGTAATAACATATCAAGGATATGAAAATGAGTGCCTGCAGATTTGACACTAAGAACAACAATGAATGTATGAACAAGCAAATTCTCAGAGGAACCAAACAGAAGAAACACAACCTGCTACCATACTATCAAATCCCTTCCTGTAAAGTTATGGCGTCTGGATTTTGTTAGAAGCGACCACAACAGAGCTATTGAAACTGAATGGCATACGGTGCAACCATATTAATATAAGGTACCAAGAACCAACAACAACATACCCAGAGGCTGCTTCCAATAACATTTATAAAAACATAAGCAGTACCAACAACAGGAGGGTATCAAGAACCAAACCATCATACATACAAGATACATTTCACTTACAGCTTGATCATGGATGCGGGGTCATAAAAACAAGTATATAATTTCACAGCAGATGGCAATGGGAAAGCATGAAGCATTAGCAAATAAGAAGGAAGAAAGCAGCCATAAGTTAACAACTGAAAAAGGATCTATCTTATTGCATTGCTGATGTTGAACAACCAACCAAGAGTAATCTGAAATTGTTTGGTTAGTTCAAATCCAGCACTGAACAATCTTACATTTTTACTAATACAAGTGACAGAAATGGTAATTATTCCTAACAATAATTAAGAAACAAATGTTAGAAAAATGAAAATGCCCCATAAATAAGAACATCATACTATGCTTAACACGTGAAAATCGAAGCAATTTTCCTGGAAACAAATTTATTAAGGCGTAAACTTGATAAAACCTTGTGTTCTTTTAGCATCAACCACTTCTTTCAAAATTCGTGAGCAACCTTCACTTTCTTATGCGATCCAACGACACTATTAATAGTATCAATTAAATTCCTCTGTGTCTCGAGAATCATTTCCATTCTCCTTTTCTCCATCTCCATCCTATACCTCTCGGTCTCCTTCATCATCTCAATCTTCTTACTCTCCATTCTCATAAACCTCTCAGCAAATCCCCTAATCTCTGCAGCTAATTCACTCCCTCCAACGCTTCCTTCTCCATCCTCGTCGTCTTCATCTTCCTCCACCTCTTCCTCAACATCATCATCGTCGTTGTTGTTATTAATACCTACATTCTCAAAATACCCTTTCCTTTTCTCATTCATTGAGTTCCTCATTCCCCTCATAACGTCAAAGTTTCGATCTTTCACCATCCTATTCACATTTCTATTATCAGCAACATTAACACCCATCATATCCATTTCACCACGAACAATATGATTAATACTTCTACACTTATTTTTCCTCAAATCCATATAACTAACATCTACTTCATCACTATCAGTATCATAATACCTCTGATCAGACATCGAATTCGAATTCTGGCATTTCACCATGGCAACAGGATGAGCTGCAATGGGTAAAGGCCCCCGTTCCATACGGTCCATTAGATCAAAATACTGCCAGGAATTCGGGTAGGGTTTGAGTCTTTCGGCCCGATAACGTTTCCGGAGCTTCTCGATCTTGTGACGGCATTGTGTGGCGGATTTTGACGGCTCATCGAAGCCGCACCGAGCTGCGACTGTAATGGCGACTTCTTCCCATTGGCTGGCTTTGAGCTGACCCTTTTTCAAAGAGTACCATTTCTCTTGATAGGCTTGGATTAAATTGAAAGTTTCTTGATGGGTCCATGGAATTGGTTGAGTTTTCTTCTGTGATGATGGAATTGGGGGGATTGGGGAGATGTGGGGTTGATTTGTTTCAGACGGTGGGAGGAGGAGGGGTGGGGGAGATGAAGGGGTAGCCATGGATATTGGTGTTTGAGGAATTGTGATGATTTTGTGCTTTTTGTATTTTTTAGTGTTGGAAAAATTAGGTTATTGTGGATGGTGGAGTGGGGTGAGGTGGTGGATTTATGTGGTGGGCGGTGGCAGAGGTGATGGCGGTGGTGGGGGTGGTTGTTGGTAGTTGGTTGTTGGCGTTGCAGTCATTTGGGCTGTGGCCGTATGGACAAATTCGAATGGGCCGGAAGCCCCGATAGTTCCTTCCGGCCCATATTATTTGGGCCTCTAGGTATCCATATAGAATTTTGGAGGATACAATATAGGCAAAACTAAGGTTGTACCCTTTTAAATTAAATTATTTATATTCATATACCTTTTTACATTTTCTACTTCTATACTATTAAAATTTTGCCCCTAAAATTAAAATCCGTGCGCTGACATCATGCTGATGTCAGCACCTGCTTGTATGATATATCAATAGGGTATCCATATACCAAGAGGGTATCACAGATGATTAATCTCAATGCTATATGATACCATATGATATAAATATACTGACGCAGTATATAACAAATATATTTTCTACTAATTTAAAGTTTAATAATTTATTTATTTATTTTTAAAAAAATTCTATATACCAATTGGGTATATATACCGCCGAAGTATCACAAAGGACGTGCTCATTCTATATAATACCGCTATGGTGTATATATATACTGTCAGAGCATATTTCACAGTATTTATGCTCATGTCAGCATGACATCAGCACGCAGAATAAAAAAGAGTAAGTGGGTAGAAAGGTAAATTATTTGGATAATAAGTCCATTAAGGGTAAATAGCTATTAAGGGTAAGTAATTTCAAATTAGATCTATTTTGTGTACTTTTCCCTACAATTTAGGAAAAATTATGCCGATAAACAAATATATACTAGTTAATTAGTTAACATAGTTATAGTTTGAATTAAAAACGGCTCACGGTAAATATCTAGCTTTAATTACAGTTTGAATTTTATATAATTCGCGCAGTTTATACAATCGATGTTTGCGAGTATACAAAAGCTATGCGCGAATTAAATTGCATAGCGAAATATATAAACTCTGTGAATTCTATAGCAAAATTATATAAATGACGTGCACGAATTGTATAGCGAAATATACAAATGATATACAAAAATTGCGAATTGTGTAGCGAATTATACAAATGTATACAAATGTTGCGCGAATTATACAAATATTGCTATAACTATAGTTACGAAATATAATTATCGAAATTATAGTTGTGAAGCATAATTAAAATATTTTTGAATAGCTATATAAAATTTTTTCTAAAATTTATTGTGTTATTTTCTCAAATTTTCTACTCAATCTTACGATCA
>DF357294.1:8125-25374 GCA_000787875.1 Solanum virginianum | reverse complement strand
AGTACGGAAATTTAGAATTGTTATGTGTTATAGAAAGTAGGAAGTCAACAAAATACTCCGTCCGTTATCTTTCATCCACGTTAAATTTTGTAGCCACTTAAGAAACAATAATTGACATGAATAGTTTAATCATAATATCTATATCAATTGAAGTATAATATTAAATCTTAGAAAAATAATTAATGTTAAAAATAAAATATTTTTTTATATCTTTGATATGTTAAAATAATAAATAAAAATAAAAATCTAATTTTACAGCACTAGGTAAGATAAGTAAAAGTAAGCTGAGGCAATAAGCTAACAAGTAGGTGAACTTAGATGTTTAGGTAAAACTTTCTAAGTCTCGTTGAGCAGTCTTTGATTTGATCGTTGGTCTTTCTTTTTATGTTTTCTCCTGAGATGCTAGTTATAAAGTTATTTAATTCACATTTTAGCTAATTATCTCATTCTTTATCAAGTAATTTTTTTTCATGTTCCCAATTACAAATAACAAATATATCCAGTAAAGAGCTGAAAAGAATAAAATATACAAACTTATCACTGTCTCAAATATGGCAGTGTGTCCACCTTAACTTCCCATCTTGTTTGGTTTGACATGTGATGTCCCAACTATATTCATCATCAAGATCTCACCAAACCCCTATGGATTTATCTTATTTTTTAATTAACCCAACAACCGCTCCTGCCATTCCACTCACTCACCTCAGTACAATTTTCAAACAACACTTGGAAGCCTTTCTATATAAGGTCTTGAAGAGCCACAATCTGAATCTGTTTTCTTGCTAAAAGAATTTGTCTATAAATGGATAAGGTCTACAATTTAGCTGAGGTCTCCCAGCACAACAATTCCAAGGATTGTTGGCTCATTATTAGTGGCAAGGTATAAATATTGTTACCTTTAATTTTTACTAGTTAAAGCTTTCTTCTTTGTTGTAAATTTAAAGTGGGTAGCTGCATTTTATGCTTTCTGTTATTAGATCTGTTAAAAGATTCAATCTTTATCACCTATGTGTTGTATTTTTTTAATTATTATTCTGCTCTGATCTCCTCTTGTATGGTGTTGTCTTGTTGATTGGGTATTTCTAGATGACAATTTGCATCTTTTCAAAAATTTAGTTGGAGGTCACGGGTTCAATCCTCGGAAACAACCTTAAGACTCTTGTGATTGAACTCTTCCCCAAACCCTGTGCATAGCGAGAGTTTAGTGCCCTTTTGCCCTATGTTGCTTTGACTCTCCAAAAATGATGCATTACTTTTGGAAGGATTCGACATGCACCTAATGACATTTTCGGAGAGTGAAAGCAACTTATTTTGTAGGGTCTGTCTAGTATGATTCCAAATTTTGCTTACCTGTTTGACTCTTCATTCTATACCTTATTGTCCACTTACCTATTGGATCCAAAAAATGTTTTACTTCACATCAAACACATCCAAAAGATTAGCGATATTCTCATATATTTTCTTGTGAACGGAAGAAAATGGAGTTTTTTTTTTCCATATTTGGTGTTGAAAACATATTTTGTGAGCAAAAGACATCAAAGTGAGACAGAGTACAAGACTCCATATCATTCTGCGCTATGGCAGTAATGCTGGTTGATGTTTCACTATAAGTCCTACATAAATGTGTAAGGTAAAGGGGTAAGAAGGTAGATAGAGGACAAGGGGTGAGGAGCGGGGGAAACATGTAGGTAGGTGGGGATGGGATACAAGAGTAGGGTTAGGGGGTACTGAGGTAGAGAGTATGTGTGGGAAAACGAGTCCGAACCCAAAATGATGAAAAAAGGGTGAAATGCGCCAAAGTAATGGTCAAAAACAAAGTTGACATTTTCTACCCTTTTTCAGCACTTTTACGAGGCAGTGGTAAGGTCTGCATACAATCTACCCTCCCCAGACCCCACTTGTGGGATTTCACTGGGTATGTTGTTGTTGTTTCAGCACTTTTGATCATTACTTTTGGCTCATTTGATCTTTTTTCCATTATTTAAGTTCCGAGGGCTGGAAAACTGGTAAAGGGAGGGAGCGTGGGTTGCGAAAAAGGGACAAAATGCGCTCACTTCCATCACCTCCTTGTAATAGAAAATGGTAGGAATTCCCCCTGCAGCTAGCTCACGCTTATGCTTTAGTTTGGAATTTTACCTAAAATGAGATAAGCTAACACCCCATACTAGAATTTATCCTAATATGAGTTTTCACCATTTATGAGAATTAATTTCTTTTAACGATCTCATCTAATAGAATGGTAATTCATTACAGGAAAATGAAAAATCTTTAGTTTCTCTTTTTAGAAAAGTGGTTCCTTCACTAGTTTAGAACCTTGGTTTACAAGGAAACGAAAATCTTATAATTCCTCTTAATTTAAAAAGCCTTGTGTTGCTAACTAAGTAGCTGGCATCACCTGTCGACTTGGATCAACGCCTTCATTCTCTTTTTGGTTTAGTTTTGGAAGTGATGTCAGTAGCACTTGCTTTCAGCTATGTACTTATTTCGTTATTAATATATCAAAGATGTCGAATTGTTGGCAGCAAATGTGTTCAAATCTCCCTCTTTTTCCCTTTCCAAGTGTCGTAACTTTTTTCATATGCTGCGTTTTATTTCAACAGGTGTATGATGTGACAAAATTCTTGGATGATCACCCAGGTGGTGATGATGTTTTGTTGTCTGCAACAGGTAAAATAGTAGAGATGCATTCATCTCGCAAACAACACTCTCTATTTTGGTGTCAATTGTAGTAATCTTAAATATGTACCAATACGTATTTCTGTAAAGTTCAGTCGAACATTACTGAAAATTCAGATGTGCAAATCTCCGAAATGCTAGACAACTTTGATACGGATAACTGTAGAAGACACTGGTATACGTGACTCTGATACTTTTTGTCACATGAAAAAGTACTTGAATTTTACCCACTATAACAGTTAATGTAATTCTTGAAAAGTAACACCATTTTGATATTCAATTTTTGCTGATCTTAAATGTGCACAGATGTATGTATTTGTGTGTAAAGTTGAGATTGTGCCATTTCTGAAATGCTAGACAAATTCAATTTGTTTATGGACTCGTGATTGTTCTTTCTGCAGGAAAGGATGCAACCGATGATTTTGAGGATGTCGGACACAGCAGTAGTGCTCGAGCAATGTTGGATGAGTATTATGTAGGAGACATTGATTCTTCAACCATCCCAACAAGTGTCAAGTACACTCCTCCGAAGCAGCCTTATTACAACCAGGACAAAACAACAGAGTTCATCATCAAGATCCTCCAGTTCTTAGTTCCTTTAATTATTTTGGGTGTTGCTGTTGGCATCCGCTTCTACACCAAAGAGTCAGCTTGAAGATTGATTAATGGCGATCTCATAATAAGAATCGAAATCAATGAGTCGTTAGAAGAGCAAGAAGCAAAAAAGATAAGAGCTTTTTCACCTTTGGTTAAATTCTGGGAACAGTTGTGATATTTTGAGTTCTGTGGTTGTGAGGATGACATTTCTTTTTCTTTGTTCCCATTTTAACTCTGTCATTTTTAGTTTTAAATATATCAATCTACGTCTCGTGAACTTGGGTTGTGTTTGGTATGAAGAAAAATGTTTTTCATGAAAAATGTCATTTCTTGGCTTTTGGTGTTTGCTTTATCAGGATCTCGTCACTTTGGTTATGAGTAAATTTCTCAAATGGTCATAAAACTATAAGGTTGTTGTGTAGAAGTTACAAAAGATTGTTAGGACACCAACCAAAGACAATATTTATCAAAAATACAAAAAATAAGGAAAATCATCAGAACAACCAAACGTAATTGTAATCTGACATGACATAAAAGAAAAAAAAAAAGAAGAAGCATATTTGGAAATAGATAGCAAATACATGAACCAATTAACCTTTTATATGTCAATTTATAAATTTCGAGAGTCAAATAAATTGTTTTTTGACCAAGAGTTTTTTTGTACATCTTATAAAAATTTAAAAATTTCATTCCTGATTCACGATGAATTTTAAGAAATTTTAACACTCAAAATTCAAATGATGCCACGTAAATTAGGACAGAGAAGTATTATTATAGCAGAAATGAATTAAAATAGGTAAATCGGGGTCGTTTAGTTTGAAGAATAACACAAAATAATCTTGTGATTAAATTATAGTGACACTTAATTTGTTGTTAGGTCGATAAATTTGGGATAACTTATTCTGTGATTAATTATTAGCACCGAGATAAGTTATCCCCTTCTTGGATGGTATACTAATTCTTGGATAACTTATTGTAAACAAACAAACTATTTTTAAAATTTATGTAATACATATTTTTTTGAAATACAGCAAACAAACACTCGATAAGAAGTAAGCTCAACATAATTTTTTCTGTCATAGTAGAACTTTTATTCAAACTAAACGATCCCTCAGTACTTGAAGAGTTCCATGATCCAAGAAAAATATGCTCGAGCTATAATTGTGAGGTCTGTAAATCCTGCTTGTTTAGCTAAATCTTCAAATTGTTGCTTTGTTCTTTCTTTGCCCCCACTAAGCATAGTCATCATTAGCATATCAACACTAAATGGATTCTTAGAAAGAAGATTAGTTTCTGGATGTTCTGGCTGCATTTGTTCAATTAAAACTATTTTACCATCTTTTGGCAATGCTCTCCAACAATTCTTTAATATTTTCACGCAATGTTCATCATCCCAATCATGAAGTATTCCCTACATATATTATTAATTACCAAGTTAAAAATTGCTACACGTATTTGTGGAGTCAGACGGGAGCTCAAAATACATTTTTTTTGATAATTAAACAACTAAAGGAATTCAACATCTAATAGAATTATTTATTGAATAAAATATATCATTCTTTTATAAATATACTAATAAAACCAATCGAATGACATAACTAAATAGAAAATAATAATAAGTATTAGTACTAATATATAAATATAATATGACAAGAATACTGACCTTCAGAATAATTAGTTCTCCTTGAGGAACACTCTCCAACATGTCTCCTCCAACATGCACTATGCCTAACATAGCAAGAAACTATAGTTGAAGCTCAATATGATCTTTCAATGTCAATTAAATGTATAAAATTCATACAGAAATTGATAGTAGATGATGCCATACTTTCAATTCGATTAATTCTTATCAAATTAGTATTCACTGTGAAAGATCGTTTTAGCTATATAAAAGATTTTTGATTAATAATAACATATTGAGATAAATAATTACAAAAATTATTTAATACGGAATCGTTTACTATTCTTAAATTTTAGAATGGATGGTATACTAAAAATAACTTAAGATACTATATGATTTAATTTATCAGTATTTTGGATCCTATTTTTGGTATCCAAAATATCTGATTGAAGTAGATAAAGAGACGATTGAATCAATTTTCATTAAAGTTTAATTTTTCACAGAGCATGTCAATATAAATGTTCTATCATGTTCCATCAATATACTCTAAAGGGGTTATATATTTAGTGTGAAAGTAGACATACAATGACTTTCTAGTACATGATCAACAGACTAATAAGTACTTATTACTTCACGAGTTGTAATTTCTATCTTACTACCCAGCATAAGAATAACATATGAATATATGATCCTATTTAATTAATTGATATAAAGAAAAAAGTGAATAATATATGTTTTTCATAATTACCTTGGTAAGTAGGGGCATGTTTGATGACATGGGGTAGATCAAAATTAATACCCTTGATATTAGGATACTTGGAAATTATAGAAGCTAATAATATTCCAAGTCCACCTCCAACATCTATTATCTCTTTTACTCCTTGGAAGCCATTGTAACACTCAAGAATTCTCTTCATTTCAATGCAAGTGAGGTTTTGCATAGCTTTGTTGAATACCCCATTGAATCTACTATCTTTTTTATTGTATTCAAATGCATGCATTCCATGGGCCTTGTTGAATGGTATCTCACCTTCTAGTATTGCATCTTTCAAATGAAACCTTAAGGAAAAGTATTTTAAAAAATATCCAATTAATTAGCATTAATCTAATTAAGATTACAAATGAACAAGCTAGGGGATGACTTATATAATACTTTCTTAACACATAAAATTTTACAATGTTGTTGTAGTTTTACCTGATTTAGTAGGTTGGTTTACGTAAATATCTATTTTTAGGGTATAATTTAGATTTCTCCACATTTTAAAAGTTGGAACAGATAAAATATTAGACTGTTGTTTAGCTTTTACAAAATTTTAGATAATGGTTTAATTATGTTTCTCATAAGATTTTTAATTCGCTTAAAATCAATATGGATGGTGCTTGTGAACACTGAAATTTTGTGTGACTAATCTAATTTCAAAGGTTCCTGAAGACTCTTCTACCCTAAACCTTAGTTCATGTCCCTTGAAGTGGCATCTCGAATATCATATTTAACATTTGTAAAGAGATCAAGATATGGTTTGATAATGAATCGCATTAATGATAATGCAATCAGATAATTCAAGAAGATCCAAAAAATCTTCCTTACATGAAGATCAAATGTATTTCAAGAAGGTCTAAATCATTCTACGTTCGAAGTATATGCTACTAACTATCCTCAAATCATGGAAAACATTCAAAGAGAAGAATCAAAGGAGGAATAGAATTGTACCCTCATTATTTAGAAATAAAATTCTTATCTTTTCATATTTTATTTGTGGCTAGTTTATTTTTCATAAATTAAAACTTTTCATAAACATTGGATTGAGTTCTTCCATACTCCCAACATCAAAATTCCATCCTAATTAAACTGAATTGAGTTTAATCCTAATTTCTTGAATTTTGAATTAGATATTCTTCTTCTATTGAGTTTCATATAATTATGTATTGAAATTTATTATTGTTTCCATTTACCAAATTATTAGATTTGTTCATGGCTACATTCCCATGAACCCTAGATAAGTTGATAATCATGCTTTTACTATGTATTATTTTGAATTGATATTGATGATCTTCATGCATTGAGCAAAATTTGATTTTTCAACTTATTTACGGCATATTCCATTGAATCTAAATGAGCATGAGTTTTTGAGTAAAAATAACGATTTGAGTAAAGAGTTTAATGAGATGTAATTGATTTTGAAAGCATGTTTTGCCTTTAATTTATTTATTAGTGTCAGAATTTATTTTTTTAGGTAACTTGATAGTGTCAAAGTTGTTTAACTCAAAAACATGAAATCTTACCAAGAATTAACAACAATTGGATCAGTAGTGAGCAGTAAAAAGTGAGCAATTGATGCTCCATCTTTATCTGAGATTAAACTTTGACTTAATGAAGTCAAAAATGAAGTCAAACTATATGATGTGTGCATATCTCCATTGTCATTATCTTTTGTAATGTTGCATGTGAGAAAAGATTTGACTACTAAGAAACCTTAGAATCCTTTCAAGAACAAGTGGGGCTTTAGGGTTTTTTGTAGGAATTTGAGATCCAATTGTTAGATTGTTAGTAATCTGTATTACCAAAAGAAATAAGAACAGTGCCAAAAAAAATTATAAAAAATAGAAATCGAGCCCACTGAATGCACAGTGTGTTCTTAGGGAAATTATTCCCCTCAATGTATCCCGAGGTATTGGAATCTTTCCTCCCAGGATAGAACGATTTACTCACCAGAATAGCGGTACAGCAAATTAAGGTGACAGCGAACCACTTGAAGGCAGTATATCACACGAGAATTTTAAGAATTGCAGGAAAGAAGAAAAGGAATTTCAGAGATTTTTTCGTAAGGAATAACTCTGAGGATCAACAGAAATATATAGCCTATTTTGGGAAACGTTTTGCAACTTTTCAGAAAGGTTTGCAACTTTTCATGAAAGATTGCAACCTTCTGTTGAAAAATGGAGGGAAATTTAAATTAATCCGGGAAAGAACACGCGGATCCGGGTCACTAACGGGTCAGGATCTGAAATAATTAATTAATTAATTAATTAATTAAAAGAATTTTTTTTCAAAAAGATTATCAATCAATCAGATCATTTGACCGAAGCCGAAGCTGAAGCCGAAGCCGTAGCCGTAGCCGTAGCCGAGCGAGCGACGACGACGGCGGCGCGAGGGAATGTGTATAGCTTTCATCAAAGAATTTTCCTCTACATTGGAGATAACAATATTATCCATTGATACACACTTATTGTCCATTTCTTGAAATAACAATAACTCAAAGGTGTTTGATTTGTTAACTCTTAGCTTGTCAATTTAAGACATTTGAGCCATACAATATATATATATATATATATATATAACTAGAGAGTAGTTACTACTTTTTTCATTTATATCAATTCCATTTTTTAATAGACTAATATCAGCCTAGAGTCAAATATTTTGATAATTTCATTAATGAAAGTGTTTAACAGTTGGTAGTTGGTTTCCATTAATGAAGATGTTTGATTGGTAGTTGGTTAGGCGCGCGATAGATAGTTCCTACGTTTATTTTTACTTATTCATTTGGACTTTATATACCCCTAACCCTAACTAAAAATAGTAACTTAATAAAGGTATGTCCATTTTTTGAAATAATAATAACTCAAAGGCTTTCAATCTGTTAACTCTTTTTTTTTTTTGTTTATTTTATGGGAGAGAGAACTAAAGTTAGCTTATGAATTTTTAGACATTTGCTTCATACAATTACTACTTATTAACAAGAGAATAAGGTAGCTGATCGTGGCTATCTGCTTGAGCAGCCTTCAGTTGTCCTGTCTGCTTCGATTGTCTGCTTCTTCTCCTTTATTATATGGGGGTCAATAAAAAATATTTTTTGAATTTTTTAATTTGATCTTTTCAAGGCAACTGCATGTTGACATGAATGCTTGAATTATTTCATAATATTTTTTTAACTACTTCAATTATAATTTTACAATAATTTTTAAAATATAGATAAAAAATTTATTAATGTTACATAAATCGAGACTAAAAAATATTTATAATTGCAGCCTCTGGTGAGCCAACAAAAAATAATTTGTGGGCTTTTAAATTTAATCTTTTCAGGGCAGTTGTGTATTGGCATATCTGCTTCAACAACTTTATAATATTTCATTAGCTGTTTCAATTATAATTTTACGATATCTTCTAAAATATATAAGAAAAATCTATCGATGTCACATAAATCAAGACAAAAAAATAAGTTATATTGCGGCTTCTGGTGAGCCAACACAAAATAATTTGTGGATTTTTTTAATTTAATCTTTTCAAAGCAGTTGTGCATTGCTTCAATGACTTCATAATATTTCTTTAGCTGCTTCAATTATAATTTTATAATATCTTTAAAAATATATAGAAAAAATTTATTAATATATCATAAATCGAAAATAAAAAATAATTTACATTCGACCCGTATTAGCACGGGCGCTCCCACTAGTATATTATATAGCTAGAGAGTGTGAGGTAGTTTAATTATTTGCGGCAGTCGAATATTTTGACAATTTAATTAATGAAGGTATTTATGGTTTTGTTAGGTAGAGTATACTATTTCTGGTTCCACTTCATCATGTTTGTTAGGCACAACGTCATTAAGTTTGAATTTGAAAAAAATTATTAAAATAACCATCCATAAAAGAGGGGGGAATGTGCTAATCATCCGTTAAAGAAAAGAAAATGCTAGTTTGGGGCTGCACATTAATTTGGAGAGAGAAAAGATAGATAATTAGTAATACAATGCCTAGAATTAAGCCTAGAAATGCACTAATCAGAAGATACAGTTTTAAATTGAAAAATAGCTATTAAATAATTAATATTATATCTGTGAATTATAATTTTATTAAATTATACGTATATATAATAAATATGTTATGAACCAAGTCTAGTCCAATGTAGATATCAAGGTCACACAAGGTATTATTGAGTTAACAAGCTATTGGACTGAGAACAACCAGACAAATTTGGAATCTGTATTGACGAGTGAGTGCGAATGATCCTATCAAAAGGAGTAGTCCTATATGATTCAAGAATAAGGCATATATTGTTAAGTAAAAGTTCTCACATCTCCTCTCAGGAGTCTAAATTATTTTTCATCCCCATTCTCATTTCTATCTTTTTGTTATTTGTAATTTTCTTATTTATATTGTAATTCAATAGTTTGAGTATTATAATTAACTGTAGATGTGTTCTTATTAACATAGTGGAGAATTCAATTGTTACAAATATACATATATTATCTTATTAGGTTGTTTATCCCACTTTTTATTTAAAAAATATTTTTTTCATGATCTCCTATGCCTTACGAAACTTGATCATTTATTGAATAAAACAAGTTGAGGTATATATCGGCCACCAACCAATTTCCAAAAAAAAAAAAAAACTTGAAATTAAAATAAAATAATAGAGAGAGAAAAAATCAAATTGTTATGCTAGGAGTCCTTTATCACGTTAGGACCTTGATTTCACCAAGGACATGATCCTAGATAGAAAGAAGTGGAGGTCGAAAATTAGAGTAGTAGACTAATTAGTGGTAGGGTTAGATGGTTATCTAGTCATGGAGTACAGCAGGGTGGGGTGTTATTTTTTTTTTGCCCTTTTTTTTATCATATCTAGTTTATTCTGCTTATGGATTTTTGAGACGAGGGTTCCAGGAAAGAGTCTCTCTACTTATATGAGATAGTGGTAAGGTCTGCGTACACTCTACCCTTCCCAGACCCCACTTATGAGATTCCACTGGTACGTTGTTGTTGTTGTTTTAACCTTGATTCAAAGAAAATCATGTTACATAACCAAAATATAGTCAACAAATTCATAAACTAGTTAACTTTTTATTCTATAAAGACTTGCTTCTTTGGTCTCAATCCATCTACCACTTTTTGAATTTTGAGAGTCAAATAAAATATTTTCTTGACCATATTTTACATAGTTTTCAAATATATAGATTTAAAGATTCTATACATATGTTTGAGTTCATGGTCAAGTTAAAAAATTTGAATTTCAAAATTCGAATAGTGCCATATAAATTAGGACGAAGAGAGTGTTATTATAGCAGAATTTAATTAAACTATAGGTAATTAATTAATACTTATACAATTGTATGAGGCAACAATAATATGCTGGAGCTGCAATTTTGAGAGAAGTAAATCCAGCTTGTTTAGCCAAATCTTCAAACTGTTCTTTCTTTGCCTCCATCAAACATATTCATAACTAAATGCATGCTGAAAGAGAAGATTAGTCTCTAGATATTCTGGTTGTATTTGTTCAATTACAACAACTTTACCATCCTTTGTAATGTTGCATGTGAGAAAAGATTGACTAGTTAGAAACCTTAGAATCCTCTCAAGAGCAAGGGGGGCTTTAGGGTTTTTTGTGGGAATTTGAGATGCAATCTCATAGGAAGATAGTTGTTGAGTATTTGATTTTGCTATAATCTCAAATAGGTCAAGTTCAATGGCAATGTTAAGGTATAAACCAGAAGAAATGTGCATAACTTTCATCAAAGAATTTTCCTTATCATTGGATATTGTCCATTTCTTGAAACAATGTATAATAACTCAAAGACACAGAGAAAACTAAAGTTAGCTTATGAATTATTAGACATGTTCTTCATACAATATATATAGCTAGCTATACTCCATAGACCATACATATAGTTTGAGTAATTACATTTACAAATTACCAACACAATTTATACATAATTTTAATTAAAAGTATATTTTAGAGTTATATCCCCTAATTAATTAGAACCTAGAGGCTCGCAATTGCTTTGTGACTTTTCATGTATTGTGAAATACTTCAAGTTTTGATAACAATAATAGTAATTTTATAGAAAAATATTACACCTCGAAATATTATAAATATCTAACTATTTTTTATGATTGAATTGTCTAAAATACAAAAGAAATAATACATAATTAAACACTCAACTTTAGTCTTAATTGATAAATACGCAATTCAATTTTGAAATTGTACATCTAAATATCTCAACTTAACGGTTAGCTTGCACTTAAAAAAAAAATACTGACAAAAACACGTGTTCTTAAGGTATACCCTAGGTGTAATTAGCAGAAAAATGTTAGGTTGCTAAATTATTAAGTGTAACTATAATAAATGAATAAGCATTAATGAGGATTTTTTTATGTAATATTATGTTCAACATACATCTTAAATAACTATTAAATAATAATCAAAAGATTTAGAAAGATCGAGCATATATCTTATATTTATTGATAGTAAAAGTTAGACACTATTGAGAATTTTTTCTTCCACACCTAGCTACTCTTTCTATTCCATTTTAGTTATTATATTTTTAATTTTTAGAGTCAAATTATATAAATTTTGACTAACATTTTATAATATATTTTTTTATCATATTAATATGAAAAAAGTTGCAATCAATAATACTTTTCTTACAGTTTTTGAATGTCTAAATTTTTACTTTAAAATACTAAATTAATTTAATCTAATTTAACCTTAAAAATTAGTAAAATCGACTTTTGAAAAGCACAACTTAATAAGTAAAACCAGTATTCTCGTACACGCTTTGCGCGTGATCAAAGAGAGAAAAAATACCTTGCAGTCGCTAAGAAAAATTTTAATTTACCATGAATTTTAATTAGTGATATAATCTCTATATATAAGATATTTATAAATAAGTAATTATCAAAATTACTTTTATAGTAAATTATTTATCTTTTCATAATTAAATTTAATTTTTTTACTTTAATCACGCGCAAAACACGTACTATAAGGCTAGTAAGTAAAATGGGACAGAGGGAGTAATCCTTTAGATTCCTAAGAGGAGCATTACTTGTAATTTTATTTTTATATAGAAGATATCAGGCATTTATTTATTATTTATTTAGTCAAAACAAACATCTAATTAATCTTGCATAAATTTTCCTGTTGAAATTTAATTACCTATATCTTACTACTCTATAGTCTAATACTCTAAAAATTCATGAGAGGTTGGTCACTCTGCCTCCCCTACTCAGGACTCATACACTTTTCTTGCCCCTATATTTTCTTTTTGCCATGAATTTATATATTCATTGAATAAAAACATTATAATAATGTAAGTTTTTTTACTTAAAATGTTACTTCCCATTTTAATTAATAATTTTAGTTTTTTTTTGCTCATTAAAAATTAAAAAAATATAAAGATTAAAAGATAGTTTACCAAATATCTTTGTTTAATGAAATAGATTGACCACTATAAAATGACAATTATTTTGAGATAATATTCTAAATTGAAGTGCATATTAATTTTGGATGGAAGGAGTATTTTTTTATTCAAAAATAAAATTAAAAATAAAAAAAAATTAAAAGAGGATTTTTTTTGGAGCGGCGCTTTCATCCAATTATTATTGAAAACATTCTTTTACTGGCAGTCACTACATAAATTGTTAACATAATTCTATAAGTAATAAATTGACAAATTTTAAATAAAAATAAGAGTTAGAATCATAGAATCTATTCAAGAAGTTATATTTAAGAAGAAATAGAAAAAGAATTTACAATTCACTTTGAAAATAATGTGAGCATTAGCAGAAAGGGTATAAGAAGATAAAATAATATATTTTTTAATTTCTTCTATTTGAGTGAAGTTAAAGAGAATAAACTAATGTATTCTTTTCAAACAACACAGTACCTCTTGTTCTAAATAATTATTTTATGTCTATGAAAAAATTGCACATGATTAATTCTTAATAAAAATTTGAGCGCTCTCCTCGCCAAAATAATTATCAAAAAAATTGATCATTTGTCGGTGTCTATTTCATGTTAAGACTTCCATTAGTTTTATAGTTTGGTTAGGAAGAGCTCGAAATCAGTCTCCCTTGGAAACATTCGATGGATTACCGAAATTAGCTGAAACTTATATCATGTTATTATTAGTTGTTAATCACTGACAACAGTTGCACAAGTTATTACACTAACGAACCATTGCTCAGCAATCAGTATGCTCAACTTGCTTTAAGCAAACCAAACTCTAATGTGACTAAACAAGCAGAAAAATTGATATTTCTCATAACACCACACTACAACACAAACGCAAGACGACTACTCCTAATGCCTGAACGGGAAGCAAATTCACGACATCACACAGATATCTCCTCTTCTCGTTTATTTCCATAACTTCACAGAACTGTCATGACTTGCAGAAGCAACCATTCCAGTCACTGGTGATTGTGCTAGAGCAGCGATAATGTTTTCATGTGCTGGAATTGTCATGCTTTTATTCTCAACCATGTTCCACAGCTCCAAAGACTGTAACATGGATTCACAAAACAAGAATCAGTAAATTTGATCCCCAAGCATAGACAAGAAGATTTGTAAGAGTGCATTTGGGTAAATTTTGCTGAATACCATCTAACAGGAGCGATAGAAATATAGAGTTGACAAAGGAGAACAAAAATTTACCCTCATTCCTCCAATCACCAATAGAGATGAATAGCTGGGATGAAATACACAAGAATGGAACTGATTTCCATTGGCACTTAGCTCATGGATACAATCACCAGTGTTCAGTGACCAAACTTTGACAGACTCCTCACTTACTGATGCCAGTAGATCACCATTGAGATCCCAACAAAGGTAGTTCACCACTCCAGAGTGTCCCTGTAAAGTGAAAACACAATTATTTTGGAGGTGAGGAGTTATAATATACAGAAAATACAGAAAGTGCTAAAAAACATATCTAGTTTGAGTAACAGTTGACATAATCCACCACAAAATGGAAGTTGAAGATGAAACCTGGAAAGACTGCAGTTGCCTGTCATTTTCAACGTCAAAGATCGATACCACCTTATCTGATGCGGCTGCCAGCAGCTGACCAGTTATGGGCTGGAATCTCACTTGTGCACTGCCTCCTTGCTACAAATAGAGACAGGAGATGATTTGAAGAGAGTTAAAAGGAAAATTACCACTACAAATTAATAAAAGAACATAATGAATAATAAAGGGCAAACCTTTGACACTCGAGTACATGAGAATGGACTAATACTCCAGTACCGAATCTCATTGTTGCTATCGCAGAAACAAAATAGATCATTCTTTTTCGGATGGAAATCCAGTGACATAACATGAGAAGAATGGCCAGTGTATGAATTCAAACAGTAGCTAGGCTGCAAAAAATGAATTCAACGTGGTCATTTGAGTGAATATGTGGTAAGAAATATAGATTGGTTTAGCTGAACAATACATGATACTCGGATTATAGAGCTTATATAATTATTCAACAGCAAATGTCTAAACAATTACATTAGCAGCATCCCACAATCTCACAGACTTATCAAATGAAGCCGTCGCAAGCTGAGTCGAATTAGGTCTGAACCGGACATCTGTAATCAAGTATTGATGTTCTTCTGGGGTGGTCTCTGTTTGTAAGGTATCCATGTTCCACAAAACAGCCTGATAAATACACAGGAGGAAAGAACTTAGAAGGACAATTGATTTAATGAAAACAAAAGTTCAGCAGAAGATGTTCAGACACTAGTTAAGTATAAAGGAAATTTAACCACTGAAAAGCACATCCACCATTGGAATGAAATGAAACACTTGATCCATTTGTTGATGAAGTAAAAAGGAATTTCACTGAAAGGCATCCAATTATTTCCACATGCTAAAGATGTTAAATTTTATGGAAGTGCATTCTACCTTCTTGTCATGTCCGGCACTAGCGAGCAGTTTTCCATCTGATGAGAAATGGCAGCAAGTGACTTTATTCCTTGTGCGTATACAACCAACTTCACCGAAGGAGAACCCTGAGACATTTATATTCTTAGTAAATTGCAATAAAAACAACAAAGAAAGCATTTGTACAAGTCCCACTTGCATTATCACCTTTGGAGGACTCAGGTTTGTGCTCAGGGATCGTCGATTTCATTGTTCCATAGATATTTCCATCTCCCCCATCATGTGACAAAAATGACTCCACATTATCTTCCAGGGAACCAATGTCTCCAAACGTCTCCAAGTCATCCTGTACGATAGATAAGGGCATATTGGAGATGATATAGTTCAAAATTAACTTCAAAATGCATAAAAAACTAATAAACTTGGTTATTCATCAAAGATACTGGATGCTATACGACGACTAAGTACTTCTTTACAAATATAATATGTTCAGAAGTGCAATATACAAAAAGTATGGGTGACTAAAGTTTTACCAACTGATTTGTAGAGGACGCTATACCACCAGTTCCATCTCCTCCGTACATCATCATGCTTTTTGACACACTGCCGACATGCTGCAGACTACTGGCACTAGTCATCCCATCACCAGGTGTATGAGTTGATGCTGGTGAGCTTGGCGAAGGGCCAACAGTATTACCGGTGCCAGTACTATTCGCAGGTCCAGATGACGAATGTTGCTTCCTTTTCCTGCCATTCTGAATCACAGGAGGCAGATAGGTAAACTTTTTTTCCATTGGCTTTGATAAGTCAGGTAACTTAAATTTTCTAAAAACTAAATTAAAAAATTAGAAACAAGAAGGAAAAAATAGAGAGGCCAGATGCAAGATAAGAGAATTATATCATTAGAAGTACTTTTGCAGACATGGTTGTTCTTAGATATCAACAAAGCTAAAATCAGAAATGAACTCAATCTGGTTAAGCTAACCTGTGGCAATTGCGGCTGTTGCTGTTGCTGCTGCAACTGGTCCTGTTGTTGAGAAGAGGATTGTGGAATTTGGGCCATTTTCATCTGTTACAGACGAGTAATTAGTTCACAAGCAGTTTAGAGCAGAACATTCTAGCCGTCGCAATGAAATTGCAAGAGACTCTTTGAATCTACAGAAAGACACATCATTGTTTAAAAACCGTACATATCATCACACACAATAAGCCGGTGAGGAACAATCTAAGAAGCGCTCTCAAGGACAGCTGCAAGGCTAAGGCATGTCAACTGCTAAAGACAGCTGTTATGGGCATTCTGAAAGATGTACAATCCATTAGTAAAGCAAGTGCGAATATCTAGCCAAAAGCTAAGGTTCCATAGCATTTTTGTTGAGATCTAGGCCTCAATTTTCTGATAATTAGTTTCACTTGCCATCAGCCTTGTGATATATAATCCTGGCACTACGGTGGCTAACAACCAAGAAACATTTATTTGTAGAATCCCTTGGTCACAAACTCCCCCTAGTTTGCAATGTTTGTTCTTGCATCCTAACATAGAAAAGGCATATCCGAAAACGGCAACGGTGAAGGCTTGGTGAACATAGTTCAAAGTTTCAGAATCTGGAGGCAATGAAGCACAGCCTGCCACTTATGTGTTAAATGGTCTCCGTCACAGTTAAGGATAGTTTGTCTTTTCCTCTTTCTTTTTTTTTTTTTTGGGGGGGGGGG
>DF357295.1:312780-324687 GCA_000787875.1 Solanum virginianum | reverse complement strand
CATTCAAGTGAAATGTTTGCCATTTTTTGACACCTTTAAAGCAGCAACTTTGGCCAATATTGGCTTGTTTTTTTAACCACATATTAGTATATGTTAGTGAGCTAGTGATGCAGCAACATGATCGTTAAGCTTGGGCCAAAATGGACCTCTAAACAGTTGGGCCTTTGCTGCCCAAAATGCAGATTTTTCCTTCTCTTAAAGTTTAGGCCCATTTAGCTAAGTAACTTAGAATGTAGTTGGGCCTTTGTCTTCCTTCATATTGGTCTATACATACAGCCCACTTATAGTACTAAAACGTGGGCTAAATATACCTCCTTAACTCGGACTTAAATCATAATCGGAATTGGACAATTTTGACATCGGGTCTCGTCTCCGTTTAACTCGCAAATTCAAGCTAAGCAAGTAGCTGACTCACTTGCTAGATTCCTAAGTCCTACAAGCACCTCAATTGTTTTCCTTTGTTTAGGGACTTAGTCCCCTTAACTCAACGCAAAACATGCATACACGCAACTTCCTTAAACTTTAGATACACATAATGCACTTTAACGCGAGATGCAAACACGTTTAAAATTACCCCTAATTTGAAAGTCCATATCATGTTTCATGTGTGTAGTACAAATACTTATAGTGAGTGGGTAGGGTGTTACAGTGAGGGAATATAACCTCAAGTTCAACCATTATTCAACGTTTTCTCCTTTCTTGGCTGCCGACCCAAGGTTGAGAATGAACAAATTTGTGATGGGTGTTTCTGCCTTGGTTAGTGAGGAATATCGGTCCGCCATATTAATTAATGACATGGACTTGTCACGTTTGATGACCTACACAGAATAAATAGAAGAGGTGAAATTGAGATGAGGCCCAAAGGGCCCATTTCGAGGGTAAGTTCCAAATGGGTGGCTGGTTCTATAAAGGTCAAGGGTCTTCTTATGCTTTTCAAAAAAGCGTTGCCAATGATTTTCCAAGGACCCAAGGTGTGAAGGGTGTGGCTCCTATTGATGTATGTCCGAAGTGTGGTAAGGGTCATGGTGGCCCATGTTTGAGAAATATCGATGCTTGTTATGGTTGTGGGGAAATAGGGCATAAGGAGAAAAATTACCCTCGTAATCACAAAAAGAGCATGAAGGTGCGTCCACAAGGTGCTAATGTGGTCTTGTTGGGTAGAGGTGGCCGACAAAATGGTGTCTGAAGGCTCAACTAGTTCTATGCTTTGCATGGGAGGCAAGGGGTTGACAAAGTCCCCAATGTCGTTACCTATATGTTGAAAATATTTGACTTTGATGTATATATATTGATTGATCCAGGTGCCACTCTTTCTTTTGTTACCCTCTTTTTTTCCCAAAAGTTCCATGTTGACCCCGAGTTGTTGCATGAGTCATATGAGGTGTCTACTCCTATTAGTGCATCTCTTGTTTCTAGAATATTTTACAGAAGTTGTCCTACTTATATCTTGCATAAGATCTTGCCTTGTGATCTTGTTGAGTTAGACATGGTTGATTTTGATATTATTCTTGGGATGGATTGGTTGCATGCATACTGTGCTTCTATTGGTTGTAGAACCCATAGGGTTAGATTCCAATTTCAAAATGAACACATCCTTGAGTGGGAAATCTAAGACGTAGTGGTCAAGGGTTGATACATCTCTTGCATTAAAGCCCATAAATTGATCTCTAAGGGGTATCTTTACAATCTTGTGAGGATTAGGGATGTGGAGTCTAAAATCCTTCCTGTAGAGTCGATTACGGTTGTAAATGAGTTTCTTGGTGTCTTCCCAAATGACCTTCTTGGTGTTCCTCCCAAAAGGGAAATAGACTTTGGTATAGTCCTCCTCCTCGATACTCAACCCATTTCTATTCCCCCTTTACTGTATGCTCCCGATGGAGTTGAAGGAGTTGAAAAACAATTAAGAGACTTGTTGGAGAAGGGATTTATTAGGCAAGTGATAGATTGTGATATTCCTAAGACAACCTTCTGGACTAGGTATGGACATTATGAATTTGTAGTAATGTCATTTGGGTTGACCAATGCACTGACCATCTTTATGGACCTAATGAATAGGGTCTTTAAAACCTACCTTGATTCCTTTGTTATGGTTTTCATTAATGACATTATTATCTATTCTCGAGGTGAGCAGGAGCATAGGGCTCATTTAAGGGTTGTGCTGCAAAGATTGATGGAGGAGAAATTGTATGCTAAATATGAAAAGTGTGAATTTGCCTTCTTAGGACGTGTGGTTTCGGGGGATGGTATTAAGGTGGATCCAAAAAAGACTGATGTGATTAAAAATTGGCCTAGACCATTAACCCTTCAATCATTAGGAGTTTCTTGGGCTTAGTGGGCTACTATCAAAGGTTCATGAATGGGTTCTCTTCTATTGCTTCTCCTATGAAAACATTGACTCAAAATAAGGCCAACTTTGTGTGGTCTGATGAATGTGGAAGGAGTTTCTAAACATTGAAAGATAAGCTTGTGTCCGCTCATATATTGTCACTATTAGATGTGCTTGAGGGATTTGTTGTGTATTGTGATACTTCCCAAATTGGTTTGGGTTGTGTATTGATGCAAAATGGTAAGGTCATAGCCTATGCTTCTAGACAAATCAAAGTGCATGAAAGAAACTACCCTACCTATGATCTTGAGTTAGCCGCCATTGTCTTTTCATTGAAGATTTGGCATCAGTACTTGTATGGGGTGCATATTGATGTGTTCACTGATCATAAGAGCCTCCAATATGTCTTCACTCAAAAGGATCTCAACTTGAGGCAAAGGAGATGGTTAGAACTTCTTAAGGACTATGATATGAGTATGCATTATCATCCTGGTAAGGCAAATATAGTGGTGGATGCTTTGAGTAAGGTGTCTATGGGTAGCCTTGCTCATGTTGATTGTCATCATAAGGAAATGGCTAGGAAGGTGCGTTGATTGGCTAGATTGGGAGTTAGGTTGGAAGAGGTTGGTAATAGAGGTATTATTATTATTGATGGTTCTACGTCTTCCTTGGTTGATGAGGTGAAACAAAAGCAAGATGTTGATTCCTCCTTGTTAGAATGGGTTTTGAATACATTTAGGTTGTTGTTGATAGGATGACAAAATCAGCTCACTTTCTATCGATTAAGACCACATATGGGGATGAAGATTATGCAAGGTTGTACATTCGTGACTTGGTAAGGTTGCATGGGGTTCTCTTGCCCATCATATCAGGTCATGGGGCACAATTTGCTTCACACTTTTTGAGGTCCTTTCAAACGGGTCTTGGTACTAGAGTTAAGCTTTCTATGACCTTCCACCCTCGAACGGATGGCCAAGCTGAGATATCCATCCAAACCCTTGAGGATATGCTTAGAACATGTGTTATGGAGCTTAAAGATAGTTGGGATGATCATCTTCTGTTAATTGAGTTTGCCTACAATAATAGCTATCATTCTAGTATCGGTATGGTTCCATTGGAGGCTCTTTGTGGGAGATGTTGCTGATCATCGGTTGGTTGGTCTGGAGTTGTTGAGGTAGCTTTGTTGGTACCAAATATGGTTATGGAGGCTCTTGAGGATGTTAGGATGATTAGAGAAAGGTTGAAGACGGCCCAAAGTCACCAAAAGTCCTATGTCATTTTAAAGAGAAGGGATCTTGAATTCCATGTTGGTGATTGGGTTTATTTGAATGTGTTAACCATGAAGGGTGTGGTCCATTTTAGTAAGAAGGGCAAATTGAGCCCAAGATATGTGAGTCCTTATAGGGTGATAAGAAGAGTTGGCAAGGTAGCTTATGAGTTGAAATTGCCTAAAAAAATGGAATTGGTTCATCTAGTGTTCCATGTGTCCATGTTGAGGAAATGTGTAGGTGATTCGAATGCCATTGGACCTCTTGATGTTGTAGGTGTTGTGGAGGATAATTGTCATGACCCAAGCCTAGGGCGTAGACGTGACATGGCAAATAGGAAACCTGAAGGAACCCCAAACAAGCCTCTTAACTTATCATTACACATCATTGGTCATGGAAGCATATGAAAGATATAAAAAGTAAGAATATGGGCAGTGGGACTAAAGGGAAAGCTTGCATAACATCATAATCAAGAGACAAGTAGTCAAAGCTCGTATCATAGATATATAACATGTCCAAAAAACACTTTTACTACATATATAAGAGTGGGGTCCAAGACAAAGCAGTTGGCCTCACCCTCATAGTCAAAATAGAACATGAAGAACAGTGTCTTAATACATTATAAGAGAAACATAGATAAATATCCATGGAATGGAGGACTCACCAACTTGCTTGAGTAGTACCGAACTAGCCATGTGGAGAAGGAGGATGATCGACTTGGACTCTGGTTCCTACTCCTTATATGGTTGGTGATAATCTCACCTTATCACCCTAGTGGCGAAGTACAAACTCCTCACATGGTTGATGAGTACAAACCCCTACCTATGTGATCAAGTCACTAGCCCCTTGATTGGCTATCAAGGTACTAACCTACCCCCCCCCCCCAACAAGGTTATCCAGGCTCCTAGTCCCCCTGGATTGGGCATGGTCTAATGCAATACTTTATATAGTGTATAGGATAAGCTCTGTTCAACATCATATAGTTATTCATATCATATCTCATGCTTCGGACCTTCAATTCATCAAGAAACCACATCCGATCATTTTATCAAACACTTAGAGGGTGTATAGTACTAGTGTAAAACCATGCAATTCAAGAGTGAAATCATGCTAGTAAATTCAATGTAAAAGCTTCAATAGATACTTGTAACACCCTCAAGTAATAAACATAAAAAACCTTCACTAATCCTTTCAATAGATCTTAGATTCATAGTTCAAAACATGGTAAAACAGTCCTATGCTCAAACATAGTGTGTAGTGATTTTCATAATAATCAAGAACCATGAATAAATCACCTTTAAATCATGCAATTTGTAAGAAAAGGAAGCTTGTTCATCATGGGTGAAAGGAACCCATGAAAGAAACCCACATATCTTAGATTTGGAGAAACTCGTGATGAATATTGAAAATGGAGACTTGGAGCGTGAAAGAAATCCTTAGATCTAGAAGAGGTTTTGGGAATAGAATCTTGAGAAAAATATTAGTATAAGTGTTTGAGTGAGTATTGGGGAATATTAAGGATGATATGAGGGTGAAATAAGGCTAAGTATAGATATTTTCACGTGTGGGAAGGCTTTGGCCTAAGACCCAAAGCTTTAGACCCGAAACAGAAAAATGACCAAAATAACACTAGGGGGTGTCGAGCCGCAGACGCAAATTTAACACTGGAAATTGCAACTTTGAAATTTTAGATTTTGCTATGGTTGCTCTAAAATTCGGGTTAAACCCATTTTCCACTCAATTTAGCCACTGAATAAGAATATGAAATCAGAGGCACATTTTTGGGGTTATTTTAATGATTTGAAAAATGAAGAGGTTCCGATTCAGTTATTGGATAGACAAGTGAAGAAATTGAGGAACAAAGAGGTGGTTCCGTTAAGGTCCTTTGGATGAATCAACAAGTTGAGAGTGCTATTTGGGAGGCCAAAACAACATGCAAAAGTGATATCCTAATAGTTTCCACTCTACTCAAGCCTAAGGTATTGATCTAAGTCTTTATATGATCTCAAGTCTTAAGTTCAGCCCTCATGTCACCGCATATAATCATGTTTAATTTGACAAAGTTCATGATGAATTTACACTTATGATGAGATTTTTGAAATGATATTTAAGTGCATTGTTGCATCCATATGTGGGCTAAAATTGTGCTGTTTATGTCTCTTATATCTATTTCTTTGACATTCGGGGATGAATGTACCCAAGGGGAAAATATTTAAACGACCCCTAAAAGTACCCAAAAATGTGCCTTAGAGGTACCCAAAATCGTAATTTCTATCTATCTCAAAATCCATGCGCGATATAAAAAATTTGACTTCATATTCTTGTTCAGGGGGTCATTTTGAGTGGAAAATAAGTCTAACCCCGATTTAAGAGCAAATTATTAGCAATTTCTATTTTTCAAAAAATGATTTCTAGAGAGCTTTTCACGCCCCTGACGCGACGCGCCAAGGGCGCGCACTAGTGTAATTTTTCTGGCCAGTTTTGGCTTCGGTCGAAGATTTTTAAGTCTTGGGCCTAAATATTTCCAAATGTAAAAATATCTATACTTAGCCATTTTTTCACCCTCATATCATTCTAAACATTCCCTATTACTTATTTAACCAATTAGCCAAATATCTTACTCCTAAACTCAAGTATCAAAACTTTCTCCAGATCTAAGGATTTTCTCTCAAGCTTCAAGTCTCCATCTCCAATCTTTATCAAGTTTATCTCCAAAGCTAAGGTATGTGGATTTCTTTCATGGGTTATGATACCTAAGCTCTATTTCCTTAAAATTGCATAATATAAAGTTGATGTATTCATGGGTTTTATCTATTATGAAAATCACCGCACATTATGTTAGGATTCATGAAATTGTGACTACTTTACCATGTTTTGAGCTATGAATCTAAGGTATATTGTAATATTTGTTCAAGGGTTTTGATGTATATTTCTTGAGGCTATTACCAAGTATCTATTGAAGGTTTTACCTTGAATTTACTAGTATGATTTCACTCGTGATTGCATAGTTTTATACTAGCACTACACACCCTCTAAATGTTTGATAAAATATCTGGTTATAGATTCTTGAGGAATTAAAGGTCCAATGCATGTCTTATGAGTTGAATGATTATTTGATGATTATATGATGATTAAAGTATTGTATGTATATAATGACTATATGATAATGAAAGGGATGTGAAAATATGATGATTATATGATGATGGGAAGAATGTATGACTAAGATGACTATGTGATGATGGGTAGAATATATATATATGTATATATGATATAATCTCTATAGTGTTGGGGATGACTAATCCTAGCATAGGGGATTGTAGGACTGAGTAACTTATTGAGGGTTTGGTACCTCGATCACGTAGCTTGGGGGGTGGTAGGCTCGGGTAACCTTGTTAGGGGTTGGTACCTATCAACCTTGTTGGGGGGTTTGTACTATTAGTATAAGTGTTTGAGCTTGGGGGGTGGTAGGCTCGGGTAACCTTGTTAGGGGTTGGTACCTATCAACCTTGTTGGGGGGTTTGTACTCCATCAACCTTGTTGTGGGGTTTGTACTCCACCAAGTTGGGGGTTTGTACCCATCAACCTGTTGGGCTGTTTGTACTCCATCAACCTCATGAAGGGGTTTGTACCTCATGCACCTCTCCAAGGAGGTGGTAGGCCTTGAATTGCACTATGAATGGTCACTCCCTACACATGTGTTATGTTCTATGAAAGTATGATTTATTTTAAGCATCTTCCATTCATGTCATATTGTCATATGCTCACTAAGCATTTCGATTATGATACCTATCTATTGTTCCATTGCATCATATATACTTGGTGCATTCAAATGTACTGATGCATACTATATTCCTACATGATGTCACCATGTAGGAACCGGTATATCGCTTTATCTTCCTCCTCCACGTGGCTAGTATGACTTCTATCAAACTTTTTGGTGAGTCCTCCATTCTATTAACGTTACTTATGGTCTCTTGCTATGTATTAAGACTTTCTCTCTTGACTTATGTATTGACTATGAGGGTGAGCACGGTTGCTTTGTCTTGGTCCCCGCTCTTATCTATGCAGTAGAGGTGTTCTTGGACGTGATATGTATCTATGGTATGAGCTTTGGCTCTATTGACTCTTGTTGGTCATGATATGAAGGTTTCCCCTTAGTTCCTTTATCCTTGCTTTTAATTGCTCATTGATAATTTATTGCTTTCGTGACCAAGGATGTGTAACGATATGTTAAGAGGCTTGCTTGGGGTCCCTTCAGGTTCCCCATGCGCTGTGTCACGGCTAGGCTCTAGGCTTGGGTCATGGCATGAAAAATGGCTAAGTGTAGGTATTTTCACATGTGGGAACATTTAGTCCCAAGACTTAAAAGTCTTGGACTGAAACTAAAAACTGGCATCAAAATAATACATTGGCTTGTCGTGCCATTGACGCGAAGTTGTTACTGGAAATTGACACTTTGAAATTTTGGATTTTGCTACAGTTGCTCTAAAATCAGGGTTAGACCGTTCCCCCCTAAATTTGGCCCTATGAACAAGAATATGAAGTTGGATTTATGATATCACACGCAGATTTTGAGATATACGGAAGTTACAATTTCGGGCACTTTCGAGGCACACTTTTTGACAATTTTTTTAGGGTCATTACAATATCTCCCCCTAGGGAACATTCATCCCCGAATGTCAAACAAATGTATATAAGAAAAGTAATCATGAATGGAGAAGCCCCAACAAGAATGCAACAATACATTTTAACCCATTTTCAAAATCTCAACATGAGTGTTAAAATCACCATGAACTTTCTCAATATAAACATGAAAGCATGCAATGATATAGGTGCTGAAACATAAGACTTGGAATCATAAAAAGACTCGATGTGATATCATAAGCTTGAATAGAATGAAAGAGGTACAAATATTGTTCCTCCATGCCAACTTTGGCTCCCCGAGAGATACTATCAACTTAACCATTCTCCCAATGGGCCTTGACAAACACTACACCATAACAAATTAACCTTTACTCATATCAGCCAAACTTCTCCACCAAACCTCTTCATAGGCCAACTCATCCCCCACAATGTACACAACATCAAGAGTCCTATAAAAGTTGAATCACCAACACACCTCCTCAATCCTAGAAACACAAAGAACCGAATGAACTATACCTTTATCCAAAGGCACTTCCTATTCGTATGCAACTTCACTAACCTTCCTCAACACCCTATGAAGACTCATAAACTATGAATCCAAATCCCACTTTACCAGGGTAAACCACACCTTTCATGAGCGAAACCTTTAATTACCCCCAATCACCAATTTTTTTAAAAATCCAAGATTCCTTCTCCTCTCACCGGCATATGACTTTGATGACCTTAGGCTGCTTCATCCTTTCTTAATCAACCTCACCTCCTCCATGTCCTTCATAATCAGATTTAGACCCAATAAGGTCATCTCTCCCTCTTCAAATCACCCAATTGGTGATCTACAATGCCTACCATATAGAAAGCCTCAAAAGGAGCCATATCGATTCTAGAATGATAGTTATTGCTATAGGCAAACTCAATCAATGGAAGATGATCATGCATACTGCCCTTAAGCTCTAATACACAAGCTCTAAGCATTTCTTCGAGTAATATCACCAACTCATGAATGTACAATTTAGCATACTCTTCGGTACCATAAGTAGTCTTAACCAGTAGAAAGTGAGTCAATTTCGTCATCCTATTAACCACCCCCAAATAGAATAAAAACCCTTCCCAGTCTTGGGTAATCCAATCACAAAGTCCATGTTAATTTCCTCCTATTTCAAAGTAGGGATCTCTATGTCTTAGGTTAGGACACCTGATCTTTGATGCTCGGTTTTAACTTGTTGACAACTATAACAATCGGAAACAAATTTGGCTATATCCCTCTCCATACCTCCTCACCAATACACATTTCTCAAGTCTCTATACATCTTGGTGGAACTGGGATAGAATATGAAGAATTATGGGCCTCATCAAGGATCTTTTCTATCAAGCCATCAACACAAGCTACACACAACCTACCTTGGTACCTATAGGCACCATATCCCCCTTGTGAGAAAACTTCCACCTTGCCCTCTTCACCAAGGGCTTCAATTCTAACAAGAAGGAATCAAGATCTTACTTTTCTTTCACCTCATCAACCAAGGAAGACCTAGAACCATCAACAACAACAATACCCCCATTACCAACCTCTTCCAAGCTAACTCCTAATCTAGTAAATCGATGTACCTCCCTAGACATCTCCTTATCACTAACATAAACATAAGCTAGGCTACCCATATACACCCTACTCGAACAATCCACCACCACCTTTGTCGAAACAACCCCCAAAAGTGACCAAAAGTGTGCCTCGGAATGCCCAGAATTTTAAATTTTATATATCTCAAAATCCGTTTGTTATTTCGAATATCTAACTTCATATTCTTGTTTAGAGTGTCAAAATTAGGGTGAGAAAGGTCTAATCTCGATTTCAGAGCAAACAATTAGCAATTTTAATTTTCATAATTTTTAATTTCCTGAGATGATTTGCGACAGCACCGCGATGCGAAGTTGTCGTGGACATGTGTTAATTTGGCCTTCATGAAAGGTCTACATCATGGACCTATATATTTTGCTACTAGTGATTTCTCTCTCGGTCCAAGGCTTTGTGGTCTTGGCCCTAAGTGTTCCCTAAAGTGTTTTTACCTATACTTAACCTTATTTCACCTTAATATCATTCTAAACATTTCCCAATACTCCCCAAAAACTTAGCCATATTTTCATTTCCAAATTCAAAAGTCAAAATCTTTATCTGGAATTAAGGATTCTCTTCAAGCTTCAAGCCTCCATTTTCAAACTTCATCAAGAACTTCCCCAAAGCTAAGGTATGTGGTGTTAAACCATTAGGTCCTTTCACCCACGATGCTTAAGCCTCATTTTTATTAATATTGCATGATTTAAAGTTTATTATGTGGGTCTTGTATATTGAGAAATTTACTGCACAGTGATTTTAGTTCATGAAAGTATGGTTGTTTTAGCATGTTTTGAGCTCTAAATCTTGGATCTTATATTGGATTTGATGAGGGGTTTTGATGTGAATGTCTTGGGGCTATTGCAAGGTGTTGATTAATGGTTTTCTATAGATTTTCTTTCATGATTTCATCTCCAAATTGCATGGTCTTTTACACCCACTACACACCCCCAAGGTGTTTGATAAAATGTACGGTTATGGTTTCTTGAGGGAATGAAGGTCCAAAGTATAAGATATGATATGAATGATGTTATGATGATGAAATAAGCTTATATATATGATTATTCCTTTATTAAGTGTTGCACTAGACCATATGATGAATCCTATATAAAGTGTACAATTTACTGTGCCCAATCTGGGGGCTTTGAGCATCCGAATAACCTAGTGAAGGGTTTGTACTCCACCTGGTGATGATGCGGCATCATCACTAACCTAGATGGGGGTTTGTACTCATCAACCTAGGGAAGGGTTTGTACTTCTCCACCATGGTGATGGGGCGGCATTATCACTGACGTATACGAGAGTTAGTACTCGTCCACCTAAGTGATGGGGTGGCAGCATGACTAACCTACCAAGGGGTTCATACTTTGGAAACTTAGTTTGGTCTCTTTTACAAATATGATATCCTATATTAGCATAGGTTACTTAAGAATGTTTTACTTATGCATTGTTCGTACATGTGATAATGGTCATGCTCCAATAAGAAAATGGTCGTTATCAGGGAATATAGGGATTGACTATAGGATTTCACTACTAATCATTCCTAGTATTTATAACTACAATCTATGAGGGGGGTTGTGATTCAAAAACAACATAAAATAAATGCTTACTAGATTACGGGAAAATGCTCAATTTTGGGAACAACTTGGGATTGTGTTCCTCATGGTTCGTTAACTCAATTACCCTAGATAACATAACTATGATTAGTGAATTGCATGTTGGACAATAACTTACGTTCTTCCAGTCCTCTTGTGAAGGTGAAGGTCGAATTTCACCATGGCACTTGGTTGGCTACCATGGTGTACCAACTAACCATTACTTATTATCCCAGTCAACCTCTCCTTGGTCAGGTTTGGTCGATTAGATGGGAAAACATCAATCGAATCATGTCATCTACTTCCTTTTTCCTATTCATCAATACCTTGGTCTGGATCGTGATAGTAGGCAGGGTTTGGTGATGGCCACCACCAAACAACATTAATCATGAACGAAAATAAATAATACATGCAAAACCCCAATCATAAATATGTACAAAACCTAGGTCATCTCAAGTCAACTACCTC
>DF357295.1:295369-308803 GCA_000787875.1 Solanum virginianum | reverse complement strand
GAAAGAGGGCAAAGTAGAGGTTTTCTCCCAAGGGGGAGATGGTGCCCTTAGGTACCAAGGTAGGTTGTGTGTGTCTTATGTTGATGGTTTGAGGGAGAAGATCCTTGATGAGGCCCATAATTCTTCTTATTCTATCCACCCCAGTTCCACCAAAATGTATAGAGACTTGAGGAATGTATGTTGGTGGGGAGGCATGAAGATGCATATTGCAAAATTTATTTTTGGTTTCCATAGTTGTCAACAAGTAAAAGCCGAACATCAAAGGATGGGGCTAGAGATTCGCACTTGGAAGTGGGAGGTGATTAATATGGATGTTGTGGTTGGATTCCCCAAGACTATAAATGATTTTGATTCCATTTGGGTTTTGGTTGATAGGATGAAAAAATCGGCTCACTTTCTACCAGTGAAGACCACATATGGGGATGAAGAGTATGCAAGGTTGTACATTGATGAGTTAGTGAGGTTGTATGGGGTTCCTTTGTCTATCATATCGTATCGTGGTTGATAATTCACTTTACACTTTTGGAGGTCTTTTCAAAGTGGTGTTGGTATATAATTTCACCTTAGTACGACTTTTTACCCTCAAATGGATGACTAATATGAAAGAACCACTCAAACCCTTAAAGATATGCTTAGGGCATATGTATTGCCTACAACAATGGTTATCACTCTAGCATCATATGACTCCTTTGGAGGCTCTTTATGGGAGACGTTGTAGATCACCGGTTGGTTGGTTTGAGGTTAGAGAGGTGGCTTTATTGGGATCAAATGTAGTTATGGAGGCTCTTGAGAAGGTTAGGATGATTTGGGAGAGATTGAAGACAACCCAAAGTCGTCAAAAATCCTATGCAAATGTGAGAAGAAGAGACCTTGAATTCAAAGTGGGTGATTGGGTTTATTTGATGGTTTATCCAAGGAATGGTGTGGTCCATTTTGGTAAAAAGGGAAAGTTCAGTCTAAGATATGTTGGTCCTTATGAGGTCTTCAAGAGGGTTATCAAGGTAGCTTATGAATTGAAGTTACCTAGTGAAATGAATTTGGTTCATCTGGTGTTCCATGTCTCTATGTTGCGAAAATGTGTTGGTGATGCTAATGCTATTATGCCTCTTGATGTTGTGGGTATTGACGAGGATAACTTGACTTATGAGGAGACTCTAGTTCAGATTTTGGATAGGCAAGTGAATAGATTGAGGGACAAGGAGAGTGCTACTTGGGAGGCCGAGGCGGAGATACAAAAGTGGTATCCTTATTTTTTCCACTCAATTCAAGCCTAAGGTACTAATTCTGAGTCCCCTATGTGATTAAAAGTCTTATGTTTCAGCCCGTATGTCATTCATATGCATTCATGTTTATGTTGGCAAGTTCGGATAATTTTACACATATGTTGAGATTTTGAAAATGGTGTGTTAAAGATGATATTGCTTTCTTGTTGGGGCCGATTTATTCTTGATTATTCTTGTTTTGTACATCTCTTTTACGTTCAGGGATTAATGTTCCCAAGGGGCAGATATTGAAACGACCCCAAAAATGTGCCTCGGAATGTCCAAAATTTTAAATTCCATATATCTCGAAATCCATGTGTGATATAAAAAATTCAATTTCATATTCTTATTCAGGGGGTCAAAATAAGTGGGAGAAGGGTGTAGCCCTGATTTTAGAGCAATCGAATCACAATTTAAAATTCAAAAAATTTCAATTTCCAGAGACGATCCGCGACAACTGTGTCCGCGATAGGTCCGCATCACGGACCTATGTATTTTGTTGCCAGTGATTTCTATCTTAGTCCAAGGCTTTGGGGTCTTGGACCTAAGTATTCCCAAATGTCCTTTTACCCATACTTACCCTTATTTCACCCTCATATCATTCTAAACATTCCCCAATACTCACTTAAACACTTAGTCATATTTTCACTCCTTAATTCAAGCCCCAAACCCTCATCCTAAGCTAAGATTCTCCTTCAAGGTTCTTCTTCAAGCTTCAAGTCTCCATCTTCAATCTTTACCAAGTTTATCTCTAAGGTAAGGTATGTGAGTTTCTTTCATGGGTTCCTTTCACCCATGATATCCAAGCCTCCTTTTACTCAAATTGCATGATTTAAAATCATCTCTAAGCTAAGGTATATTGGTTTTTTCATGCGTTCCTTTCACTCATGATGACCAAGCCTCTTTTTACTCAAATTGCATGATTTAAAGTTGATTTACAAATGGATATTGCTTATTATGAAATTTATTGCACACTATGTTAAAGCTATGTTAAGTTGTGATTGTTTTGCTATGCTTTATGTTATAAATCTTGGATGTATTGTAAGATTTAAGGAAGTATGTCCTGGGTCGGGTGGTTTAAATGGTAGAAATGGTTTTGTTGGGTCGGTATCTAGTTATGAAAGCTATGGAGAAGGTGTGGTTGATTAGACAAAGGTTGAAAACGTTCCAAAGTAATCATAAATCCTATGTCGATGTTAGGAGAAGAGATCTTGAATTTAAAGTTAGTGATTGGGTCTATTTGAAATTTTCACACATAAAGAGTATGGTCCGATTTGGCAAGAGAGGGAATTGATTTTAAGGCTTGTGAGTTCTTATAGAGTGTTAAGGAGGATTGGTGAGGTTGCACGCAAATGGGGATTGCCTATGGATATGGATAAGGTTAATCTGGTTCTTCATTTTTCTAGGTTAAGGGGATGTGTTGGTGACTTTAGTGCTATAGTCCTTGAGGTTGTGGGTATTGTGTAGGATAAGTTAGCTTAGCAGAAGGTTCCGATGGGGGTATTGGATGAATGGGTGGAAAAGTTTATTAATAAGGATGTAGTGTCCGTCAAGGCCCTTTCGAAGAATTGTCAAGTCGATAGTGTCTCTCGGGGAGTCGGAGTGGCATAGAGAAGCGATATCTATACCTTTTTGATTCTATTCAAGTTTATGATGACACATCAAGTCCTTTTTCTATGATTCCAAGCCTTAAGTCATAGCCCTAATGTCATTTGCATACATTCATGTTTATATTGGCAAGTTCATGTTGATTTTGACACTTATGTTGAGATTTTTGAAATGATATTTAAGTGTATTATTGCATCCTTGGCTGAAATCATCTTAACTACTTCTCTTATATATGTTTCTTTCACATTCGGGGAAGAATATTCCCAAGAGGAAAACATTGAAATGACCCCAAAAAGTGCCCAAAAATATGCTTTAAAAGTGCTCGGAATCGTTATTTCCATATATTTCAAAATTCATGCGTGATATCAAATATTCGAATCTATATTCTTGTTTAGGGAGAAACATTGAGTGGCTAATGAGTCTAATTCCAATTTTAGAGCAACTGTATCAAAATTTAAAATTTTAAGCTGAGCGATTTCAAGTGTCCATGCGCGTCGCAGGTGAAACGCACCAGGGGAGCGTAGAGCCTATTTTTTGGTTAGTTTTCTTGTTTTAGTCCAACCCTTTTGGGTCTTGGGCCTAAGTCTTCCCATGCATAAAGGTACCAATACTTAGTCATATTTTACCTTCATATCATACAAGGCATTCCCCAATACTCTCTCAAATACTTGGACAAATATTTTAATCAAAATTCAAGTGCCAAATCTTATTCCGGATCTTAAGGATTTTACTCAAGCTTCAAGTTTCCATTTCCAATCTTCATCAAGTGATTCTCCAAAGTTAAGGTATGTGGGTTTAAACCATTGGGTCTTTTCACCCATAGTGCATAAGCTTCTTTTTTAACCTAAATTTCATGCTTCTAAAGTGATTTACTTATGGGTCTTACTTACTATGAATTGACTATGAACTATATTAGGGTTTTGTAAAAGTGCGACTATTTAAGCATGTTTTGAGCTATGAATGTTTGATCTGTCTTGAGATTTGATAAAGGGTTTTAATGTATATTGAATGTGGGTGTTACCAAGTATTGGTGGGTCATTTTACATTGGAGTTTCTTGCATTATTTCACCCTTTAATTGCATGATTTTACACTAGTATTACATACCCGCCAAGTATTTGATAAAATATCCGGTTATGGATTCTTGAGTTGTTGAAAGCATGGCTTATAATTTGAATGACTTTATGGTGATGAAAGAAATGTATATATGTGTCAGTTTCCTCTATAGTGTTGTGAGTTGACCAAGCCTCGCTCGAGAGGTTTTAGGCCTAGGTAACCACATTGAGGGGTTTGTACCTCGATTACCTCGCTCGGGAGGTAGTAGGCCCGGGTAACCACATTGAAGGGTTGGTACCTCATGTTCCTCGCTTTAGAGGTAGTAGGTCCGTGCTACCATGATTAGGGGATATGTACCTCAATAACTGCATTGTGGGGTTTGTACCTCGATTGCCTCGCTCGGGAGATAGTAGTCCCATGCTACCATGTTGGAGGGTATGTACCTCAATAACCTCGTTGAGGGATTTATACCTCAATCGCCTCTCCAAGGAGGTTGTTGGATTTGGAAATTCTATATTGATGGTCACTTCTTACACACATATTATGTTCTATGTAAGCATGATTTACTCTAAGTATTATCCATGCATGCCATATTGCTATATGCTTATTCATTGCCTATGTTTATGCATTTCAATTATGCTGCTTATCTCTTATTGCATTACATCCTACATACTTAGTACTTTCAAATGTACTAACGTATATTCTATGCCTACATGATATTACCATGTAGGAACTGAAGCTCCTATTTATTCTCCTTAACGTGGCTAGACGGATTATTCAAGTTAGCTTTGGTGAGTCCTTATGTCCGGAGACAATATCTATCTTCTTTCATGCTTATGTTTAGACTACATCTTGACTATTTTGGAATACTTATGGTTATTAGTATGAGGGTGAGTCTGGTTGCTTGTCTTGGTCCCCCGCTAAGCTCTATGTCTAGAGTTATTGTTGGACAAGTTATGTATTATGCTTGACATTTGAATCATCTATGTTATTTAAATATTAAACTCTCTCCCTTAATCCCAATCCCAATTTTCCCTTATTTTATGTTTTCTCTTGTTGTTTTTGTTGCTTCCACGACCAATGATGTGTGTATGATATGCTAAGAGACTTGTTTGGGGTCCCTTCAGGTTTCCCATTTCCTCTGTCACGTCCAGGCCCTAGTTTGGGTCGTGACACCTTTCTTAAGCATCGTATAGAGCAATTATCAGCATGCTTATATATTTGAAAAATCATAACTTTAAAACTCATTTTCATGCCCTAATCATCTTCATAAATCATGCAAAGCTTTACTTGAAAACTATGTGAGCTAGACTTTTGTAATGGAACAATCATAATTCACATAAATCATGAAAATATACTCTTTTAAAAGCATGTAAAACAACCCATAGTTCATCATCATCAAGACCCATTATTGATGTCATCATCAATAACGTAAATACATGCATATACTTAATAAAAAAAGTATCATGGGATAACAGGAATCTATTTACTACTACTACATTGAGATAGAGAGGTTATCCCTGAAAGACAAATTGGGCAATCAATATAATCATGACATTAAGATTATTAATAAATCTCTAGAAAATATTTACTCATGTTTTGAAGATTCATAAAAATATATCTTGTTACTAATAGACTTAAGATCTCATATTCAGAAAAATTAAATGAGTACTTAAGATGTTCAGAGTTGAGCTATGTAGTTTCTCTAATTTTTTTATTTCTTGAAACATTAGATGTTGAATACATTTGAAAGAATTAAATTGCATATTTGTTCAACGTAGATTGTGAATCATGTCTTCTATATTTGTAAAAGTATTATGAATTTAATTTTTTTTCATTGAATCTATATAGCATCATATTATATGATGGAAAAAAAATGAAAATAGAAAGTTAAAAAATTAAAAGCTTCTTCAAAAGTTGATTAATTATTTTATATTTAAAGTAATAAATTGTTTCAAAATAAGTACATTAATTTTCTTAATTAATCTCAAGAGCTAAATAATTTTATAAAAATTAAATTAATCAATTCATAAATCACATTTACTTGAAAAGAGGCAAAAGTTTGAATGTCATGTTGAATTGTTCTCTGAGAAAGATCATATTCATATGCAGTGAATAAGCATAAAATTTTAATTAATTGGTTCATAAAAAATATTCTATGAAGAGAGGTGTAGAACCTGAAAAGTTACGTCGAATGTTCATTAATATAGATCACATTTACATGCAATAACATATATTTTAACAATTAATTTTCAAGACTATTTAAGGATGCTTATATTGATAATATAGTAAGCATTCATCAAGAATAAGTCAGATCACTAAATTAGACATTACTTTGATAAAAGTGTGATTTATTTCTGTACTGTTTATCTGTCATTGTATATAGAAGACATTATCATTATATTCGTATAGCTTAAAGTAGAAAAAAAAGACTAATAAATGAAAACAAGATCTTCTAAATCTTTCAATAAATTTGATGGAGACTCATTTTTTTTTTATAAGATTCATAAGGTTAATAAATTAAAAGCAAGTGCATCAGCTGATTTTTAATAGGTCAACACATGTATTTTGAATACACCCCCACACATTAACGATATTATGTTCATAGATAATAAAATTCGCGTTAAAAATAGATATATACAAGACATAAAAGTCATTATCATAATATTTTATTTTAAATCTAGTATATATTACAATTTCCATAAATTCATTAATTCTCTCTAGAGTAAATTCTAATTCCTTTGAATTTGAATTTGATGAATTAGTTCTTGAATTCTAGGATTTGATGTTTGGCCTTGAATTTTTATCTTGATGAAGTTGATCTAGAGTTGCATTTGAGTTTCAAGATTTTTAAGCTTGATCTTGAATCTTGATGGACTTGAATTCAAGGACTTTTGGGTTTGATTTGAAGAACATGATCTTGACTTGTGTTTCGATTCACGGGCTTTGAGATTGATTTTGAATCTTGTGGTAATGACTTAGACTTGTATTTGAACTTGATTGTTTGAGTGCTTCAAAGTAGTTGTACCTTGAAGAGAAAACTATGTTGTTTGATCCACGTACTCTTTTTGACTTCTTGATTGAGTTCTAGTCTATTTTGTTTTTCTAAATTATGAGTTTTCTATTTATAGTTGTGATGAAGACAAAATTTTCTCAATCAATCTGATTGAAGCTGACATTTGATTGATCAAAATATGTCATTTGTACACGTGATAAATTTTTAGTGAATTTGATTTATTACACTAAGAAAATATTTTGCAGCAATACATATGTTCCTGAATAAAGAGTAAGTATTTATGTAAATCCCCAAGTTTTGAAAGTTAGACTTGAAGCATCAGAAATGAGTTTTTCCAAAAATTTAAACCCCTGCCCACCAACGAAGCTACCACAGGCTGTGGTGTGCACCATGCCTCATCATGGGCATCTGTGGTATGTGCCTCAGGGGAGTTTGGAGGCTTCTTTATGGAGGGCACACCTCATGCGACCCTTCACGGGTCGTGGTGCCCACCACACCTCATGAAGGCATCTATGGTGGGGAACCCTCCCATGGCCTAACCTCCCTTTGCACAGCCCATTTCCCCCAAGCCATTCCGAGCTCTTCTCCTCTTCACACCCTACCCTCCTGAAACTACCCAAAAAAATGTTTGAAAATGTGCCTTGGAAATGCCCATACTGGTAAATTTCAAATATCTCAGAATCTATGTGATATCAAAATTTGACTTCATATTATTGTTCAGGGGGCAAAATTGAATGGGAGATGTGTCTAACCCAGATTTTAGAGCAACCGTATCAAAATCCAAAAACTCAAAGTTGGTGATTTCCAGTGAAGAATGCCACGCCAGGGGCGTACCCCTGTGTTTATTTTTTCCAGTTTTGTTGTCCGGTCCAAGCCCTTTGGGTCTTGGGCCAAAGTCTTCCCATGTGTAAAAATACCTATACCTAGCCATATTTCACCTTCAGATAATACTAGACATTCCCCAATACTCACTCAAATACTTCGACAAACATTTTACTCAAAATTCAAGAGCCAAATCTCACTCCGGATCTTAAGGAAATCACCAAAGCTTCATCTTCTCATCTCCATCTTCATCAAGGAATTTTACAAAGTTGAGATATGTTGGTTTCAACTATTGGGTCCTTTCACCCATGGTGCCTAAGCTCCCTTTTTACATAAATTGCATATTTCTAAGTTGATTTACTTATGGATCTTACTTATTATGAATTTGACTATGAACTGCATTGGTGTTTCATAAAAGTGTGACTGTTTAAGCATATTTTGAGCTATGAACCTATGATCCATTTGGAGATTTTGTCATGACCCAAGCCTACAACCTAGATGTGACCGGCAAATGGGGAACCCGAAGGAACCCCAAACAAGCCTCATAGCATATCATCACACATCCTTGATAGTGGAAGTAAGATAGTTCATCATAAGAAACATAAACAAAGGAAAATTGGGATTAAAGGAGAGACTCATATTTAAATAGCTTGAATAACATAAGTGAGTCAATGCTCAAGCATAATACATATTTTTCCAACAACACCTCTAACTTAGAACTTCGTGGGAGCCAAACAAGCAACCGAGCTCACCCTTATAGTCAAAGTATATCAAAAAGTAAAGGTAGTCTTCAATACATTCATAAGAACATAGATATTGCCCTTGGGCTTGAGAACTCACTAACTAGCTTGAATGGAAGCCACTAGCCACATGGAGAAGGATGATAACCAAATGGAGCTCTGGTTCCTATATTGTAACATCATGTAAGCATAGAGTATGTGTTAGTACATTTGAATGTACAAAGTATGTAGGATGTAATACAAGAAGAGATAGGCAACATAATTGAAATGCATAAACATAGACAATGGATATCATGGTAATGATATGACATGTATGAATGATGTTCGAAGTAAAATCATACTTATATAAATCATAATACATACGTAGAAGGAGACCATCATCATATACCAAGTAACTACTGTTTAGAATCCAAGGTTTTGTACCCCCTTGGAGGGTGATCAAGGTATAAACCCCTTAATCGATAGATGAACATCACACCCTTCGTCAAGGTGGCCAAGGTATCAACCCCTCAACAATGTAATAGACATCCCAGCCTCCATTTAGGTGGCAAAGGCATCAACCCCTTGCCGGCTAATGGACATCCCACCCTCCATTTAGTTGGCCAAGGTATCAAACCCTTGCCAGTTAATGGATGTCTCACCCTCTATTTATGTGGCCAAGGTATCAATCCCTTGCCAGTTAATAGATATCACACCCTCCAATTCGGTGGTCAAGGTATCAACCCCTCAACAATGGTTGATGGACATCATACCCTCCACCAAGGTAGTCGTCTTAGACTAGCATAGATGCTTCTCATAAACATAGCTCATATAAATATTCATTTCATCATTATAAACTCATTCAACTCATAAGACATGCTTTGGACCTTCAATTCCTCAAGAAACCACATCTGGACATTTTATCAAACACCTAGAGGGTGTGTAATGCTAGTGTAAATCTATGAAATATAGAGATTAAGTCATGTAAGAAAATTCATTATAAAACCATCATTCAATACCTTGCAACACCCTTAAGTGATGTACATCAAAACCCCTCATCAAATCTTATAATAGATCTAATATTTATATGTCAAAACATAGTAAAATAGTCACAACTTTACATAGCATTAACATAGTGTGCAGTGAATTTCATTGTATGCAAGACCCATTTGTAAATTAACTTTAAGTCATGCGATTTGAGTAAAATAAGGCTTGGGTATCATGCATGAAAAGAACCCATTAATGAAACTTACATACCTTAGCTTTGGAGATGCTCTTGATGTAGGTTTTAGATGGAGACTTGAAACTTGAGTGAAATCCTTGATGAAATCCTTAAGATTGGTCTTGCGTTTTGGGACTTGAATTTAGGGTGAAATATGAGTCTAAGTGTTTGAGTGGGTATTGGGTAATGTTTGGTATGATATGAGGGTGAAATATGGCTGAGTATAGGTATTTTCTCGTGTGGGAAGGCTCAGGCCCAAGACGTGAAAGTCTTGGACTGAAATAAAAATATAGGACAAAAATAACACTGGACTGTGTCACAGAAGCGTTGCAGATTACTCACTAGAATTTATATTTTTGCACAAATGAATTCTACGAAATCGGGCATAAATTCTTCATTCAAACTCGGAATGAGGTGAAACCAAGTGCGTTAGAAAGATAATTCAAAGTGAATTAATTTGGTTTGTCGTGAGCTACCCAGTTTCTTGTGTCCTAAGAGATATTTTCCTTTAAAGTTGACACTCCTAAATTGGATTATTGTGATTTTTGGATTTTGATACGGTTGCTCTAAAATCAGGGTTAGACCCTTGTCCCTCTAATTTTGAATTCCTGAACAAGAATATGAAGTCAAATTTTGGATATCATTTATGAATTATTAGATATATGGAATTTAAAATTTTGGCCATTTCGAGATATATTTTCGAGCACTTTTTAGGATCATTTCAGTTACCCATGACTTCTACTACTATGTATAGTATTCAATCTTTAATTTCTAATAGGTATGGCTAAGAAGCCCATGTTGGGGGTGTGCTTTTGATATGGGTCTTTAATTTACTTTTTGGATTTTTTATATCTTGACTTCTGTATAGTTGATTTGGGTGAATTTATATCCATTCCTATGTTTAATATATTAATTTAAAGGCTGCAAACTTGGGTTTTTGTATTAGATATCAGATTGTTACCTTAGCTGGAACTATTCGAGTGTGGAATAGATATAATGCCTGGAAACTTTATGGGGTTTCAATTGATATCCACATTCATAGATTCAATGGCCAAGGTAGTGGGGGCTTTGTTGTGACTTTTTAGGCCAAGCGTGTCCTCGGTGGTCTGCATCTAATATCATAGCCGATTTATACGAAACACCTATATGTCATAGGTGATTCAAGTTATATGAAACCTAGCCTATTCACTCATTATCAACTTATGTAGTCTAGAATCTAGACCCATTTGATAGATTACTACACATGTTTGCACATCCCCAACATCTTCCCTTAATAGTTGTTTAATTCATTAACTAAAACTAGTTAGCTAAACTCTTTTTTGATTATTGCAACCTCCCAGATCCTACAATTACTTGGTCCAACATGTCACTTCCACCTTGAACAATAATTTCCTGTGGGATCGATCCTAACCTCTAAAGCTAGGTTATTATGTTGATGACGACAACCCCTTCTCCCTTTAAGTAGTCGGATTGAGTGACATCATATATGTATATTTTCATACAGGCCCTAGAGTACAGTAAGTCTATGGCAACACTAGCTTAAGCCTAGGCTGAGACCCAAAGATAGCAGGTCACCTAAAGCATCCCACATGTCAAGAACCAAATAATAACCCAGTTGATATACAGAATACATAACCAAGGCAACAATATATAGACAAATTGGTAAATGTTACAAATTCCAAGGATAAGATAGTAGGTAGTTAAGCTAATCTACGCAATACAAGATTCCCACAACAATAGATAATCAACAATTTCTCAAGGTTTGTCATATAACTCACTATCAAGATTACAACCCCGTCACTAAAAAACTAGGGGTCAATTATAACTACACAATGGCCCACAAAAATTATAGTAGATTGTCTGGATCGCAACCAACAACTAATCTCCCCTAACATAGCATATTCCCCTAGCACCAAACAGCCCAACATGTTTACAATTAGCCGAATAGGCATATGTCTCAACAGAAGTAGTATAAGACCATGTCAAGCCATAGACAGGTTTGTTATAGTCCAAAACAAATATAAGTGCCCAGAATATCAAAAGACAACCCCACTACTAAATACAATAGGTATCTAGAACAACAAGTGTCAACAGAATCATATCAATAAAGTTTAAAGGCACAACATGGAATATATCAAACAACCAATCTCTCATGGCATTACATACAGCTAGCATACAGCTACTCACATAGATAGACAAGCATTAAGCTAGGTATACCTACCAGTCACATGGTATAAGTTTACAATTAACCTTCACCAATCTCATCCCCAGTTTAACAGTGCCACAACCCAGGTAGTATAATAATTACAACTATTACAGTACTCAGAACAGTGGTCACAAGCCCAAGTCATTATGTACATCATATACTCAGCAAATTCCAACCATATACATATATATATATATATATATATACCACATATGTAATGATCTTGTTAGTTAATTTTTGAGCTTATTTGTGAAGTTATTATTTCACACTTTTGTGAGTTACTCTGAATCTATTTTGAACTATTTGTATTGTTGAAACTAAAATCCTGAATTTTAAAGTGGAAAATATGAGTGTTTGCATTTTTCCAAGCTTAAGTTGTTGAAAAAGAGACTTTTTGTACCATTTTGAGTTTTAAGTATTGGGTCAGAAAACTGTCAATTTTGTTAGCTCTAGAATGTGGAATCTAGTCTAAGAGAAGTTACAGAACTTAATTCGGAGTTCAAGTGAAGGTTTTTAGACCCAAAGTTATGTTTTTAGTTGTTTCCAAAGTCAAAGTTTGACTTTGGTCAACATTCGGAGTTCGAAAGCTCGGATCAAAATTGTGACCTTTCTAGTAGTTCCAAATGGTGAAACCAATGCTAGAAAAGGTCTTGCCATAACTTTTGGAGTTGCTGAGGGTACTTTTCTAATTTGAATTTTAAACTAGTTTCTTTGAGTTGCATTGGTAATTGTGCCAAAAATACCTTGAAATCAAATTCTGATTATTGGGTTAAGTTTAGATCGCTATTCTTTGTATTGATTCTAGTTTATAAAATTTGGTTTTTGGATGAATCCTTATGGTTTGTATCGAGTTTTGAGTTTAGCTGATATATCTGTTTTTTTATGCAGTCATTTTTTTCTCCGTACTCGCAAAGAAGCCTTCGCTTTTGTAGAGGTCTGGTAACATAAGCTCTATATTCATGGGTGTTTGATCCGCATCTACGGAGGATAATCCTCTCCTAATCCGTGTTTAGCGGAGGTATTTTTACACTTGTACAGTGTTAACTTTTACAACCTCCTTTTTTCCTCCATTTTCAATTATGTCAAGCTTTTGGGGAAACTTGTTATGAAAGTTTTAGTGGACTTCTTTTGGGTAAGTGTTTCTAACATCATTTTTATTAATTTCATGACTTTTATCTTTATTTGTTCTTGAATTTCATAATTTTGAATGTCAAAATTGGTGTTTTTAGTCTACGATTTAAATACTTTAATTGATGAAATCAATTTGAATTCGATTTTAGTGGTATTTTCAATATGAACTCCTTTTCTCGCATAGATTCATAATATCAAGTCAATTTTCAGATTTCAAAAATTTCAATTTTAGCCCTAATTTCAATCATTTTTCCCCTAAGCCTAATTCATGCCAATATAGGTATCAAAATTTATCTTTTGATGCATAGTATCTATTTTTTTTATAAAGTTTAATTGATTTTGTGATCATTTGAAGGCTTGTGTTGATTGAAAGCTTATTCAAGTGTAGTTTTCA
>DF357295.1:247028-291835 GCA_000787875.1 Solanum virginianum | reverse complement strand
TAATAGAACTATAGAAAATCCAATCCAAGCTTCTGAACCTAGAATGTTGACCAAAGTCAAATTTTGGTTCCGGAAAAAACTAAAATCACAACTTTGGGCCTAAAAACCTCATTTTATCTCCAAATTTAGTTCTGGAACTTCACATAGTTTAATGTCGATGTTCTGGAGCTAATGAAATTGATGGATCTTCGATCTAACACTCAAAGCTCAAAATGATAGAAAAACTCACTTTTTTGAACAACTTAAGTTTCCAAAAAAGCTAAAACTCATATTATCAACTTTTAAAACTCAAGATTTCAATTCCAATCATATAGATAGTTCAAAATAGGCCCAAAACAACTTACTAAAGGGTAAAATAGTAATTTTCATTGATAAGACCAAAAATGACCAGCTGGGTCATTACATCATTCATCACTAAATATAATATTCATCCTCAAACATAAATGTAAAGGAAGTACCTAAAGCCTAAAAAAGGCTAGGATATCTTTCCCAGATGTAAGACTCCAAGTCCCAAGTAGCCTCATCAACAGAATGGTAATGCCACTGAACCTTCATAGAAGATGTATCTTTTTATCTAATCTTCAAACCTGCATGTCCAATATAGCTATAGGCTCTTGTTCGAAGGAAAAATATGGACCCAACTTAACAGAGTCATAAAAACCACATAAGACTCATCAGGAATATACTGCGGAGCATAAAAATATGAAAAGTAAGATGTACTGATGATAATCTCGGTGGTAATACCGCTCATAGGTGACCTCACTAACTCTCCTCAAATTTTCAAACGGGCCATTGAATCTGGAACTAAGCTTGTCCCTCTTGCCAAATCTCATCTTCTGGCTTTGAGCTATCAAGGTTCTACTCCAAATCAAATGCACCCGATCCATGGAATCCAAAAGCAAATCAATAGCCAACACCTAAGCTAAACCTGAATCAAACCATCCAAGGGATGGTCTATACCTCCAGCAAAACAAGGCCTCAAATCGTGCTATCTGGATGGTAGAATGGTAGTTGTTGTTATATGCAAACTCTACCAATGGTAAATATTGTTCCTGTTGGGCCCCTAAATCAATAACACAGGGCCTAAGCATATCTTCCAACACCTAAATAGTGCGCTGATTGACTGTCAGTATGAAGTGAAAAAGTTGAACTCAAATCCACTTACTACCCAAACCATGCTATACAACCCGCCAAAAGTGAGAAGTAAACACATACCCTCAGTTCGATACTATAGATACTGGCATGCCATGCAATCTGATAATGTTCTTAAAATATGACCTGCCAATTGCTTCGCACTTGTAATGACCAAAAATAGGACCTAGACATGACACGATAAATGGGGAGCCCAAAGGGTCCCCAATCAAGCCTCTTAACTTGTCATTACACATCATTAATCACGGAAGCATGTAAAAAGGCATAAAATAAGAATAAAGGACAAGTGACTAGGGGATAGCTTGCAAAACATCACCATCAAGAGATAAAGAGTCTAAGCTCAAATCATAGATACTTAACTTGTCCAAGAAACACCTCGAAATACACAGATAAGAGCAGGGGTCAAGACAAGCAACCGGGCTCACCCTTATAGTTAATACTTACATAAAAGAAAGATAGTCTTAGAACATAGTATAAATAGTCATTATCCCCGGAATGGAGGACTCACCAAAGGTTAACTTGAACAATCCATCTAGCCACAAGAAGAATCAATAGGAGCTCCGATTCCTACATGGTGATATCATGTAGGCATAGAGTATGCATTAGTACGTTTGAATGTACTAAATATGTGGGATATAATGCAACAAAAGATAAGCATCATAATCCAAAATGCATAACGATAGGCAAATATGCATAGTATATAGCAATATGACACGTATGATATATGCATAAATAAAACATGCTTAAGTAACTCATGCTCATATAGGATATTATAAGTGAAGAATAGACCAAGTGAACTATATTGCAAATCCAAGGCACACCATTCCTTGAAAGGTGATTGAGGCTTTATACCCCCTCTACAAGGCATCCGAGGCTTGACACCCCCTCATCAAGGTGATTGAGACTTGACATCCTCTCAAAAAGATGATTGAGAGCTGGCACCTTCTTAAAAAGGTGATTGACGCTTGGTACCCCGTCAACAAGGCAATCGAGGCTTGGCATCCCCTCATCAAGGTGATTGAGACTTGGCACCCTATCAACAAGGTGATTGAAGCTTGGTACCCCCTAAACAAGGCACCTTGATCTTCTTGATTAGAAGGGATCAAGGATCAACCCACATACACATGAATCCTACTAGCAAGAAGGAATAACATAAGAAATAGCAACTCTCGAACCTATTGAAACACCCTATTCAAAACGTCGATCACAGCATGGCCTTACATAGGGTCAACTAAGTCATAGGAGCAACAATAGAAGAGAACCTACACACAATCTCTGGTAATAGCCCACTAAAACCATGAGGCTCCTAATATATGATGATGTCAAAGGTCTAGGCTAATCTCTAATCACCTTCTTCTTACTAAGGTCTACTTTAATACCATCACTCAGTACCAAATAACCTAGGAAGGCAAGCTCTTACCATCAAAATTCCCATCTCTCTTATTAGCTCCCAACCTTCTTTCTTAAACTTATAGTACTGCCCTCAAATGACTCACATGCACTACCTTCTTAGGGAACAAACAACATTATCATCACCAAAACCACAATAAACCTATTAGGGTAAGGACTAGAGATCTTACTCATGAGACTTATAGGCATAATCAGTGTACTAGCCAAACCAAAGGACACTACCCAAAAATTCAAAATATTCGAAAGGACATTCAAAGCCTCATCCTCTACCAACAACAATTCTATAGACAAAATAACTTAGGTTCAACACCTCCATTTCTCACAAAATGACAAATGCATCCCTTTAGAGACCAATTGTACACACCAAAACTTCTCATCAAATTTTACATTAGATCCAAGATTTAAAGCTCAAAATATGCTAAAAAAAATCATGAACCCTTAGGCCCAAGACTTATAAGTCTTGGACCAAAAATATTAAAATAGGCACCGAAAACAATAGGGGCGTGTCATGGAGGCGATGTGAAAACGCTATTAGAATCTGCATTTTCTACACAAATGAGTTCTACAAAAATGGGCATAAATCCTTTATCCAATCTCAAAATGAGGTGAAACCAAGTCCGTTGGAAAGCTAATTCAAAGGGATTTAGTTTGGTAGGTCGTGGGACACCTAGTTCTTTGTGTGCTAAGAGATATGCCCCTTCTAATTTGACCCTTCTAAATAGCATTTCTTGCGATTTTCTGATTTTGATACAGTTGCTCTAAATTTTGGGCTAGACCCATTTCCCACTCAGTTTCACCCCCTGAACAAGAATATGAAGTCAACTTTCTGAAATAACGAATAAATTTTTAGGTATATGGAAATCACTATTTCGGATACTTCGGAGGCACATTATCGGGCACTTTTTAGGGTCGTTACAACACTATAGCTATGAAGTGCGATAACTTGGTCAAACGATCAATAACTACCCAAAATGAATCAAACTTGCCCAAAGCCATGAGAAAACCTGTAACAAAATCTATAGTCACTCTTTTCCACTTTCACTGTGGAATGGGGCATCATTTGCATCAATCCACTAGGCTTTTTGTGCTCATACTTGACCTATCAGTAATTCAAACACTTTGATATAAACTTGTCTATGTCCCTCCTCATACCGAACTACCAATAATGTTATTTTAGATCATGGTACATCTTTGCCACACCTTGATGGATAGAATATCTAGCACAATGTCCCTACTCTAATATCAAGCTCACCCAATCCCCAACTTTAGGCACATAAACTCTACCATTAACCCTCAAAACACCATCAGAATCAACAGGAGCCACCTTGGCTTCATCTCTTTACACTTTGTCACAAATCAAGCACAATCTAGGTTCCTCAAACTAATTGGCACACATCTGATCAAGCAAAGAAGATTTGGCCTCAACAATAGCGAAGATACTCTGAGGAGGGGAAATGTCCAAATGGACTATCTGTCTAGCAAACGACTGAACCTCCAAAGCTAAAGGCGTCTCCTCAGCTCTCAAGAATGCCAAAGTCCCCATACTAGTAGCTTTTTGACTCAAAGCATCTGCCACCAAACTAGCCTTCTCGAGGTGATATAGAATAGAGATATCATAGTCCTTAAGCAACTCCAACCACCTACGTAGGCTCATGTTTAGATTAGGCTAAGAAAAGATGTATTTCAGACTCCAGTGATTGGTAAAGATCTCAACATGCGACCCATAAAGATAATGTTGCGACTTCAAGAAAAACACAACCTCAACCATCTCTATGTCAGGGTAGGGTAGTTTCTCTCATGAACTTTTAGTTGCCTAGAAGCACAGGCTATCAGCATTCCCCCTACCTCAATACACTACCTAAACACATTCCAAAAGCATCACAATATACCACAAATAAAACTCCCTCCTTAGGTAAAGCAAGAACAAGTGTTGGAGTCAACAAATCATTAAGCCTTTGGAAGCTCACCTCACAATCATCTAACCACTAAAATGCTAAACCTTTTGAGTCAATCTAGTCAATGGGGTTGGTACAGATAAGAAACCTTGAAGAAAACACTAAACTAAGGAAAGTTTGAATCTCAATCACAGAAGTAGGCCTATCCCACTTAGAATAACTACTACCTTGGTGGGATCAACCATTATACCCTCTTTTGACATAATACGGCCAAGAAATGCAGTAGACTCAAGCTAAAACTTGCACTTTGAGAACTTCGCATACAACTTCTCTTCTCCCAATCTCTAAAGTACGGTCCTTAAAAGATGAACATAATCTGGCTCACTCTTAGAATAAGCCATGATATCATCTATGATCACAATTATAAAGATATCTAAATAAGGCTTGAACACTTAGTTCATCAACTCCATAAAAGAAGCCAGGGCATTAGTCAATTTGAATGACATAACCATGAACTCATAATGCCTATAACGGGTCTTGAATGCTATCTTTGGGATGTCAGACTCTTGAACCCTCAACTGATGATACCTAGATCTCAAGTCAATCATTAAAAACACCGAGGCACCCCGCAATTGATAAAAAAGATCATCAATGCGAGGTAAAGGATAATTATTCTTGATGGTCACTTTGTTTTGCTGGCAATAGTGAATACACATACGCATAGTGGCTTATGTCTTCTTCACAAATAATATATGAGCACCCCAGGGAGATATACTCAGACGAATAAAGCATTTGTACAATAAGTCTTCCAATTGTTCCTTCAACTCCTTTAATTCAGTCGACGTCACCCGGTAAGGAGTAATAGATATGGGCTTAGTGCACAAATCCACTTTAATAGCAAAGTAAATATTGTCATGACCCAAGTCTAGGGCCTAGACGTGACACGGCAAATGGGGACCCGAAGGGAGTCCCCAAATAAGCCTCTTAAGCATACATGACACATCCTTGGTTTAGCAGTAACATGAAAGAGAAAAGAGTACATATCACATAGTGTCAAAAGGAAACGGGACTAAGGGAATCCTTCACCATGCATTAAAATAACAAGAGTCAATCTCAACACAAAACATCCATATCCAACAACACCTCTAGTATGAGTAGAACAGGGGCCAAGACATCTCCCGGGCTCACGCTCAAAAGATAAGAGAAAGTGTAAATAAATGAATCTTAACAAAAGTATAAAAGTAAAGTGGATGTTGCACCTGAAGTGGAGGACTCACCAATAGCAATCTTCAATGATTTGACTAACCACACAGAGGAGGAGGATGAGTAGGAGCTTTAGTCCCCATATGGTGAGATCATGTAGGCAAAATTAAGTGTTAGTACTTGAAATATACTAAGTATGCAGGTACAATACAACAAAGAACATAAGTCATAATAATCAAGATGCATAATCATAATCAATAGACATAAGTTCAATATGACATGTTTAATCAATGTTTGAATTAAAACATGCATGAAGGTAATCAAACTTGCATAATAAATGATACATATGTGGGAGGAGACTCTAACCGACATATAAGAACAAGCCAGCTACTACTTGGAATCTCGATGTTCACTCCACACTGAATAAAAGAGTGGTATACTTGCAAACACAACTTGACCTCACAAGGTGAAGAACTTGCCTAGATGGATCCACTAGTAAAATCCCATTTAGGAAAATATATAAACCTCTAGTGGCACATAGTTAAAAGGCCAAGAGCTTATATAAGGATCCCTTGGATCGAGCCCCCACCTTAAGCCTCATTTCGATGCTAAGTCTAGTCCCAAGGAATACTTGAAGTAATCATAAGTTTAATCATAACTTGTAAGAACATGATTACATGGCATGAGTAGCTCATTCACATACGTGCCCCTATACATGGTGTTTACCTTATATTAGAGGGTAAAAACAATGCATAGACTTGTGCCTTCTGGTAGGCATTATATTACACATAAGGGTAGAGATTATAACATGCTTGTCCCTTCTAGTGAGAGTTGGAACATGAGGGTAAAATAGTATCATGCTTGCCCTTACATATAGATATTATTTACTCCCAAGAGGGTAAAATATAAGATAAGGGCTCAATAATTTACTTGCAAATCATAGAAACTTTTCATGAGTTTAATACATGCTTGGGAGCCCATAACTTATCATAACATGCTTGTCTTGAAAACCATGCAATAGTCTTTCATTAACATAAAAATTCTTGTCAAGTAAATTTTTTCAAACATAGTGGGTATATGTACATGTAGTTAAAATCATACATGTAGTTAAAATCATGCATTTCAAGAATAGGAGACATGATAGGAGTAAAATCAACTCGTTCAAGGTTGCCCAAATTAACCCACTAATAATATAGCAAAACCCTTGTTTGAGTATCATGAAAACACCAACAATGTTTTAGCATAAATCATCATTTCTTGAAGAACCCAAATAGCAGTCATGTGTACAATGCATAATAACATTATCATAAGCAAGAGTTCATAAATACCCATAAAATTATCTATAAATCCATGTAGTTAGAGAAGATGATTAGTTGAACTTATGAGAAGGAAGGTTCCCACAATCAAACCCACATACCTTGATGATAGGAGATAGAAAAACCTTGGGAGATGATCAGGAATTCGGAACCCTAGCTTGTACCTTTTTGCTTGAAGCCTTGTAGGAACTTGACAGTGTTTGAGAGGGTTTAGAGACTTAGAAGATAGCGAGGAATTCAGTACCCTAGCTTGCACCTTCTTGGTTGAAGCCTTGTAGGAACAAGAGATGTTTGAGAGAGTTTAGAGACTTAGGGTTTTTAGAATAACGAAGAATGAGACGTATTAGGGTTATGTAAATTGATAAGGAACATAGATAGGGTCAAAATGACATAGTTTAGACTTATAAGAAAGAGGAAAGGTCAAATTTAGCCCCATTAAAATCCTTGTGGGACAGCCCTACAAGACCCCATCTATGAGCCATAGATGACCTTTTGTAAACTAAGGGTCCTGAAATTTGACTTACTGAAATTTGTCACAAAAAACCTATTGTAGGATCTATGACTCATAGAGTTATTCACGAGTCGTAGGATCAGTCGTAAATCAAACTTTAGAAAGATCAAAATTTCACCAAGTCTGCCAGATTCTATGAGATGTACTTTATGGGCGTACTCTGACTTAAGAGTATAAACCCCTTCATAAATATCAACAACCAAATTTTTCTCAAGACTATTTCTTGCATCTCTCCTACCCCATGAGTAGGGTCTTTCAAGTATCATGGTCCAGAGGAACACAAGGCAAATCAGTGAGAAATACATCCATAAACTCTCTAGCAACCCTAGTGTCCTCTAAAGATGGAGATTCCTTAGAAACAGTCTGAACATGTGCCAAATGAGCTAACCAGCCCTTCTTTACCATCCAACAAGTATGCATATAAGAAATAACACCCTTAGGATAGGAACTAGGTGCACCATTCCATACGAACTGGGACAAGTCAAGACAAGATAAGGTCACAGTCTTCGCATGATAGTTCAATCCATACCCAATATCAAATCAATGTTTACCATATCCAATAATATCAGATCAGTAAGAATATCTCTCCCCATAAAACACATAAACCACAACCCGAATATACCTAATTCAACACTAAAGATTTACCTACCGAGGTGGATACACATATAGGCTCAACAAACGGCTCACACATAATATTAATATTAGAAGCAAAATAGGCTGACATATATGAATAAATAGTGCCCGAATCAAATAAAACTGAAGCTGAGTGATGGCACACTAGAACCATACCTATGATAACCACATCAGAAGCCTCTACCTTAACTCTATATGGGGCTGTATAGCAAACTAAATGACCACCACTAGCCTATTGGCCTCCATGGGCTCCACCTTTCACTGTAACACGACCTCCCTTAACACTACCTCTTATGCCCTGAGAAATGTCTCTATCTGCTACCTAAGGTCCTGAAGCCTGAGCTGAATTTACATGATATGGACAACGATTGTTGAAGTGCCCAAATTTTATCATAAACATAACAAGCCATGGGGTTTCGCCCCTAAGATAACTGTGCTGAAGAACCATCATATTTGGCAAAACTGAGAGAATTATCTCATCCTATATGAGTAGGCCTAGAGCTATCACTACTGCCAAGTGTTGTAAGAGCTGCTTGGACTTCTTGGTCCTGATGGCCCTGTCTATGAAACCCTCTATCATGGGGTAAGGGTCCACTAAACCGACCATGCTGATGGACCCTCTTCCCGCCACCCTGTCTCTCATGCCTGATGCGCTCTATCATGCGGGCATAATCCACTATACTCTGAAAAGTTTCGTCAGCCAACACCAAAGAAGTTGTAGGCTCCCACAAATATCCTGCCAACTCCTTAGTAAGCTGTTAGAGGTCCTCTCGAATTTAGTAAGAGTACTAGAGAAGGCATAGTGAGACAATATATGAAATGTAGCCTCATAGTCGGAAACTGACATAAAGCCTTATTGTAGCCTATCAAACTTATCTTGATGACTATCTCGAAGGCTATATGGCATGAATCTCTCCAAAAATATCTTCATGAACTATGCCCATGTCAAGGACAGAGATCTTATAAGTCAACAAGCCATAACTAACCTCCATAACTCCTTGGCAAGGCTGGTGAATTGGTATGAAGTGTAGCCAGCACGATCGACTCAAGAATAGCCAAGTTACATCGATGGTCCAGATACTCTAATAGCAAATCATAGGCTATATCGCCAGGGGTTCCATCAAATAATAAAGGAGCCAATAGCACAAACCTCTCAAAGCTCTTTTGCTTCATTATTGACATGCCTGGGCTAGCAAAAGATGGTGATACCAAAAGTAAATATGGTGTAACAAATGGAGAAATAACCAAACTCTGAAACTGAGAGCCCGAAATTAGCCTAGATATCAAAAATCATAGTTGGCTTAGATGGGGCTATAGAAGGACCACCCGGTGCTGTAGAAACCAATACATCAATGGTAGTTAGGGCGGGAGGTTCTTCCTCTAATCTAGCCAGTACCCTCAAAAGTAACTCTTGAACTGAAGGTGTAGTCTCTGGGCTGAGGGCAGTGGAATAGGATTTATAGGCCCCCCTAGCTCATAAATAGTCTTTGGAGAAGCTGATCTAACCTGCTCCGTAGGCGACGCTGCACCTCTAGCAATGCCTTAGCCTCTGGCCCCATCCCTAACTCTATCTCGACCTCGAGTGGGAGTTGCATCAGCTGCCTCTGACTCTCTTGCTGATCGAAGGGATCTAATAATCGACATCTGCATAGAACAAAGTAGATTAGACATTTTCAAAATAGGTAATACAAAGAAATGTATGGACGGAAGCAAGATATGAAAGGTTTTTTAATTAAGTATCACGTAGACTCCCGAAGATATGTGTAGATGTCTACACACCGATCCATAAGACTCTACTAGACACTCTACTCTTGACTAATGTGCACAATAATCCTAGAGCTCTGACACCAATCTTGTCTTGAACCAAAATGGATAGCAACTAAAAGAAGAGAAAATAAAGCAAAAATCATCTCAACATAACATAACAATCCCAAAATCAGGAGTTATCAATACAAGAGAATATAAAGTAAGTACAACAGGACATAATCCACTATCATAAGAAGAATAAAAAATGTCTCATAATATTTGATAAAAGATTGAGATAGAAAGAAAATAAAAGGACAATTGAAGATCCATAATGACTCTGAGTCTTAGCCTCACTGTTGTGATCTAGATGGAGAATAGTAACTCAGCTAGAGTGATCAACAACCCTGTGCAGTCGGTGCTTGATCTAAAGAGAGGAAACAAAGTAGGGGTGAGTACACCAAAATGTATCCAGTAGGTCCAGTTGACTGGGTAAGCAAAATCAAAACAAGCATGTAATAACAAGAACCTTATCTCTACATCCAAAAAGGTTAGTACACAAATAATATACACAATAATAATAAGCTAAGATATCCTCAAGAACCCATATTGCCATATAAGCATAAATGGTATATGATGCACAACTCATCAGTCTAAATACCAAGTGTGTCATAGCCTTGCCACTTGCCCGTGGTCAAGGTAATATCAAAATCCTACAACCTTGCCACTTGCTGTGGTCAAGGGATATTATGATGCCAAGTCCTTTCCACCTATTTATGGTCAAGGTTTATGAAGTATAAGTCTCACCTTTGCCTTTTGCTCGGATCAAAGGGGTGGTACCAATGTCAAGCAAAATGCCCTTGCCTTCTGCCTAGGTCAAGGGATGAACAAGCAACAATACAATAGTTGTAAATTAATGGTGCAACCCATATATGTATGTAAACATGTAGAATACCATTAAAATAGGAATACCAATATGTGAAACTTATAATAATCATATGTAGTAAAGGAATAATATAGAGTGCCACAACTGATGCCCATATCATCATCATGTTTTAATCATCATAACTATATCAATAGTCAAGAGTACCAACAATATCATACCTTACTCGTCCCAAGTATGGAAAAATATCAATAATACCAAACCTTACTCATCCCAATAATACAAGAATATCAATGATACCAGATGTAACTCATCCCAATTATGCATATACACCTTGAAGGTATCTCAAAAGCAATTAATTACCATGTAATGACCCAATTAGTCTCACAAGTCGCATTTAGTCACATTTTATCTCAAGTCATCATTATTCCATCTTATTTCATCTCAGTTCATCAATAGGATCAAGGTTATATCATTATCACAACATATCAACTCAATTATACTATTATCCATCAAAATCTCACAATTACCACATGTATATGATCAATAACTGAAATAAAGTTCCAAAAGGTTAGTCAAACATACCTTAATGTTGTAATTGCACTTTGACAAGCTTTTGACCAACTCAATCAAAAAAATGATCCCCCAATTTGATCAACCACTATCAACAATAGACACTACTCATCAAGAGGAGCATTTTGATACATGAATTGGCATAAATTAGGCTTAGGGCAAAATAGTAAAATTTAGGGTATAAAATTAGAAGTTCCTAAATATGAATAATAAATTTAAAATCAAGTTCTATACGAAAACTAGATTTTATGGGTGAAAATACCATTAAAATCAAGATTAAATTGAATGAAAAATTAACATTTAAAGTTTGAAAATCATAGTCTAAAAATCCCCAATTTTGGGTGTTTAATTTCATGAAATCAAAGACAAACACAAGATAAAACTCATATAAAATGATTAGTTTAGTGTTAGAAATACTTATCCAAAACAAATCTTCAAAAAACATTCTTCAAAATCACCTTAAAGGGTTAGGAAGTTTAAAAATGGATTAAAATGGTGTTTTTGGAGAGTAAAACTGTCCAGGTTACACATACTCTTCTCAATCGCGAAGCTCATCTCGCGAACATAGACCATAAGCAGGTCTCTACTCCACAAACATGGGACACTATCCATCAATATGGAGCATAGTGGCATCAAGACCTTCGCAACATAAAGGCTATCTGTGAATGCAGAGTAGGAATACACCTGTACAAGATATCAGCAAAGACCAGCAATGTCAAGTCTAATTCCCTACTCGAGATAGACCCCCAAAACTCGTTTGAACAAAGAATTTTACAATCCGAATTTGAATCCATACCACAAACAGCGATCCAGACTCAACAAAATCATCAAAAATTATTTTCAAGACCTGCTCGCCATATTTACTTATGCCACTTGATAAAACTAGTTTAAAACTCAAAATACGAAAACTGCACTTGGAAACTAGAAAAACTATTCTAAGACCTTTTCCAATGTTAATTTAACCAACCAAAACTACTAGAGCTATCAAAATTTCAATTTAAGCTTCTAAACTCTGAATGTTGACCAAAGTCAAACTTTGATTCTAGAAATAACTAAAATACAACTTTGGGCTAAAAAACCTCATTTTTACTCTGAATTCATTTCTTTAACCTCTAATAGTTTAGTTTTGATGTTTTGGAGCTAATGATATTGACATATCTCTTATCTGATTCTCAAAAGTTAGAATGATAGAAAAAACTCACTTTTCCACATGTTTCAAAAAATGCCAAAACTCATACTGTCAACTTTTAAAACTTAAGATTTGAATTCCAACCATATAGATAGTTTAAATTAGTCCCAAAAAACTTATCAAAGGATAAAATAGTAATTTTTATAAATAAGGCCAACAATGACCAACCAGGTCATTACAATGGGATTGTTCATTACTACATACTCTATTGATTTGTCTTACCCAGTCAGTTAAACCTACTGAGTATATTTTGATGTACTCACCCCTCCTTTTTTTCTTCCCTAGTGATCGAGCACAGGGACCCCTATAGGGTAGTTGATCTTATTCTACTAGAGTTCTCCTCAATCTATCCCAAGTCTCAGAAGTGTGTCTCAGACTTTAAGTCATCATATATCTTTTGAGATAACCTTTGTTATTGTCTATTCCAAATATTTTATTAGATATTATAAGATAACATCGTATTTTCATTTGAGATCATTGTATTTACTTATTCTCACTATGGTAGATGCTCTTGTACTTATTACTCTAGGTTTTAGGATTTTGTTTTAAATGTTTTGGGTTCTTTTTCTTTAATTTATTCTCCTTATTTAAGATCTATTATTAGGGTTATGAAAAGTTTGATATTAGAGCTGTAAGGTCATTAGGCTCGTTAATCAAGAGTGGTGTTTCTAGTAAAGTCTCACGAATTGGCATGTAGATGTCCATACGCATCGTTGGGAAGCTACGGGGCACTTGATAGGAAAAGCTTTCATTTCTCATTTCTATTCATTCATTATTTTATATCTTCTACTTTGAAAGTATCCATTCTACTCCTTCTCTAGAGATGCTAACTACTATATCCCGACGATTAGTAGGAGAGCCTGATCTAGCTAATGTGGCTCTTACTTGTGGTTGAGGCAGGGCTCGTGTTAGGGTCAGGGGCCGAGGAGTAGCTATAGAGGCAGTTCCACTCAGAGGACAAACTAAATTGGCTTCTCCAAAGCTTAAGTATGAGCTATAGTGGTCTACAAACTCTATTCCATCACCTTTAGCCCCTGATGCTATGCCCTTAGTTTAGGAGATACTTTTTTACATACTAGCTAGATTGGAGGGAGCTCCTCCAGCACCTGCTATTGTTGATGCATAGACTCTATAACACCAGTTGGCCCTTCTATAGCTCTAACTAAGCGAACCATGATACATATGGGTCCTTCCTCAGTCGCAGCAGATCCTCCTACAACTTTTATGATTCTGACTTAGAGATGTCCATCGACTTCTGGTTCGCAGCTTTAGAGATTGGCTATTGCTCCATCTATTGCAACTCCTAGATTTTTAGTGCCCTTATCTTCTCCTAGTTTTTTTTATGTCCATAGCTGTTAATAAGAGCTTGAGTGGTTTGTAATATTTTCTCCCTTGAGATCATATGCCATCCCCTGGTGATAGAGCTTATAATTTTTTTCAAAGTGATTGGACCGACTATGAAATTTATCCATCCTTAAGTCGTATAGAGTTACTTATAACCCTTACCAGTTCACCAACTTAGCTAAGGAATGGTGGAGGTTATTTTTTGCTCGCTGACCTATTAGATCTTCAGTCATGATATGGGAGTAGTTTATAAAGGTATTGTTGGAGAGTTGTGTGCCATATAGCCTTCGGGATAGTCATCGAGATAAGTTTGACAGACTTTAATAGGGTTCTATGTTAGTTTGAGACTATGAGGCCAGATTTCGTACATTGTCTAGATATGCCTTGTCTAGCATCCTTATAGAATTCATGAGGGTTTGACTCTTCGCCAAGGGATTGGCAAGGTATCTTCAACAGGCCACAACTTTCTTTGTTTTGGCAGGAGGAATATTTCAGAGGGTGGTTGATTATACTTGCATGATAGAGCACACCAAGCATAATAGACAAGGTAGAGGGAAGAGGATTTGTCAACACGTCTAATTTAGTGGACCCTCACCACAAGATAGAGAGTTCTAGAGGCAGGGCCATCAAGAAAGCTTATTCCATGTAGCTATCCTCGCAGTTGATAGTACTAACAGATTTAGGCCAACAAATATATGTCATGATAGCTCCTCTAGTGCAACAATGCATGGTGGCTTTTTAGGGTAGCCATCTTAGGGGTGAGAAGCTAGCACTTACTATAGGTATGATAAGTTTATGCATTTGGCTAGGCATTACCCTCATTGTGCACCTTCTGCCAAGGCTTTAGGATCTCAGCAAGCTCATCCAATCCTACCACCAACACCTAGGGACACCTCTAAGGCTATAAGGATGGAACTAGAGGGAGTTAAGGTATAGTAAGAGGTGGAGCTTGTGGAGGCCCACATGCTAGTATTGGGCATAGAGTCTGCTATGTTATCCCATATAAAGTTGAGGTAGAGGCCTCTCATGTAGTTATTATAGGTATGGTTCTGATATGCCACTATTCAATATTGGTTTTATTTACTCCAAGGACTACTTATTCCTATGTGTTAGGTTATTTTGCTTCTAATATTGATATTATATGTGAGCCACTTGCTGAGCCTATTTGTGTTTCCACCTAGGTAGGTGAATTAATAATGGTGAATCAGATGTATCAGGGTTGTTTTATGACTTTTATAGGGAAAGATATAATTGTAGACTTGATGTTGTTAGACATGGTAAGCTTCAATCTGATATTGGGCATGAATTGGTTATCGCCTTATCATGCTACTCTTTATTGCCATACGAAGATCGTAACCTTATCTTTCCCCAACTTGCCTTGGTGTGAACAAGACCACCTAACTCCTATCCTAAGGGAGTTATTTCTTATACGCTTGCCTGTCAGTTGATGGAGAAGTTATGCTTGTCATATTTGGCTCATGTTCAGGCCTGCTCTTAGGAGTCACCATCATTGGAGACCACCAGGGTTGCTAGAGAGTTTATGGATATGTTTTTGACTGATTTGCCTTATGTCCCTCCGGATCGTGATATTGGCTTTTCTAGTGATATGGAGACAAAAACTAAGCCCATTTCTATTACCCCTTATCAAATGGCTCTGGCAGAGTTAAAGGAGCAATTGGAGGATTTGTTGAAGAATAGGTTCATTCATCCAATTGTACCTCCCTAGGGCACTCCTTTCTTATTTGCGAAGAAGAAGTATGGCACTATGCGTATGTGTATTGACAATTGAAGAAAGTGACCATCAAGATCAAGTATCCTTTACCTCATATTGATGATATTTCTGATAAGTTACAGGGTACCTCGGTATTCTCTAAGATTGATTTGAGCTCCGATTATTATCAGGAGCCTGATCTAGCTATTACCTCATATTGATGATATTTCTGATAAGTTACAGGGTACCTCGGTATTCTCTAAGATTGATTTGAGCTCCGATTATTATCAGTTTAGTGTTTGAGAGTCTGATAGCCCAAAGACAGCTTTTAGGACCCATTGCAATAACTATGAATTTGTGGTTATGTCTTTTGGGCTGAAAAATTCCTCAGCTACTTTTATAGAGTTAATGAACTAAGTGTTCAAAGCCTACTTGCATGTATTTGTGATTTTTCTTATGGATGATATCTTGGTTTATTCTATGGTTGAGTCCGACCATGTTCATCTTTTGAGGAGTATACTTCAGAGATTAAGTGAAGAGAAGTTGTATGTAAAATTCTCAATGTGTAAGTATTGACTCGAGTTTGTGGCTTTCCTTGGGCATGTCATGACAAAGGATGGTATTATTGTAGACTTGGTCAATGTAGCAGCTATTAGTGAGTGGACTAGGCCTACTTCTATGACTGAGGTTTAGAATTTACTTGGTTTGGCAAAGTATTATTGACGTTTTTCTCAGTGAATCTCTTCTATAGCAACTTCGTTGACAAGGCTTACTAAAAAGATATGTTATTTTAGTGGATGGAGGAGTGTGAAGCTTTCAAAAGCTCAAGGATTTGTTGTCTTTAATACTGACTCTTGTTTTGCCTAAGGAGGGAGTGTCATTTATGATGTGTTGTGATGCTTCTAGATTGTGTTTAGGTGGTATATTGATACAAAGAGTCAAGGTGATAGCATATGCCTCTAGATTGTTGAAGGTGCATGATAGAAACTACCCTACCCATGATATGGAGTTGGATGCGGTTATGTATGTGTTAACATTATGGTGACATTATTTTCATGGGTGTGTTGTGAAATCTTTACCAATCAGAAGAGTCTCAAATATATCTTTTCTTAGCCTAATTTGAACATTAGATTGCGTATGTGGTTGGAGTTGTTAAAGTATAATGATATCTCTATTCTATGTCACTTTGGGAAGGAAAATGTGGTTATAGATGCTCTAAGCTAGAAGGCTACTAGTATGGGGAGTTTGGCATTATCGAGTGTTGAGGAAAGGCCCTTAGCTTTAGAGTTTCAGTCGCTTGCTAGATAGATCAATCGGTTGGATATTTCCCCTCCTTGAAGTATTTTTGACTTTGTTGAGGCTAGATCTTCATTATTTGATCAAATTTGTGCTCATCAGTTTCAAGATGCTAGAATATGCTCGATTCATAATAATGTGTTAAGTGGTGAATCCAAGGCAGCTAGTATTGATTATGAGGGTATTGCGAATAAATAGTAGAGTCTATATGCCTAAGGTAGGGGATAGGGTGATATTGATATTAGAGGAGGCCTATTATACTAGATATTCATCCATCCAGCTGTGGCAAAGATGTACTATTATCTATATCAATATTATTGGTTATTTAGGATGAGAAGAGACGTAGTTGAGTTCGTGGTGATGTGTTTGAATGGCCAACAAGTCAAGTATGAGCACCAAAGGATTGGTGGATCGATGTAGAGAATACCCATTCTCGAGTAGATTTAGGAGTGTGTGATCATGGATTTTATTACAGGTTTGCCAATAGCCTTGCGAAAGTCTGATTCAGTTTGGGTGGTTGTTAATCGTTTTGCCGAGTCAACACACTTTCTACCAGTGAAGAGTAGCTATAGTGCGTAGTCATTGGCTAGGTTGTATATCTAGGATATTGTCAGATTGCATGGATTGCCAGCGATTATAGTGTAAGAGAGAGGATATATGTTCACCTCCCATTTTTAGAAGGCTCTACAACATGGTTTTACCCGGTTGGATTTAAGTTCATCTTTTTCAACCTCAGATTGACGGCCAGTTCGAGCACACCATTCAGGTGTAGGAGGACATGCTCCAAGCCTATATATAGATTTTTGGGCCTGGTGGGATCAACACATACTATTGGCAGAGTTCGCATGTAACAACAATTATCACTCTAACATTTAGATGACATCTTTTGACCCCTTATATGGCCAAACGTATAGATCTTCGATCGGATGGTTTGATTCAAACTCAACTGGGTGTTAAGAGTTGATTTGCTCAGGGTTGGCATAGATCGAGTTCAGCTAATTCAAGGTAGATAGTTGATAGCTTAGAGCCACTAGAAGAGTTATCCTAACCGAAGGACTAGGCCTTTTGAGTTCTCTTTTGGGAATAGTATTTTGTTGAAAGTATCATCCATGAAGGACATGATAAGATTTTGCAAGAGGGGCAAGCTCAGTCCAAGATTCCTTTTCCCATTTGTAATTTTGAGGAGAGTTGGTGAGGTGGCCTATGAGTTGGCCTTGCCACTGAGATTATTAGTGGTTCACTCTATTTTCCATATTTTTATGCTCCATCTGTACATTCCAGATAAGTCCTATGTGATCTCTTATGATTCTGTTGAGTTAGGTCCAAATTTGTCATTTGAGGGGGAGTTGATAGCTATATTGGACAAACAGGTTCGGAGGTTAAGGTTCAATGATATACCTTTAGTCCTATTGAAGAGGCTACTTGGGAGGTTGATTCAGATATGCGTGACAGATATCCTAGCCTTTTTGAGGCTTCAAGTACCTCATTTTCCTTTATGTTCGAGAATGAACATTATTTTTAGTGGTGAATGATGTAATGACCTTATTAACCATTTTGAGCTTATCTATGAATATTAGTGTTTTACCTTTTTGCAACATGCTTTGGACCTATTTTAAGCTATTTGTGTTGTTGGAACAGAAATATTGTGTTTTAAAAGTGGAAAATATGTAATATTGGTGTTTTTCCCTTTTGCAACATGCTTTGGACCTATTTTAAGCTATCTGTATTGTTGGAACTGAAATACTGAGTTTTAAAAGTGGAAAATATGTTTTGGCCTTTTTGGAATCATAAGTTGTTCAAAAAGTAAGTTTTTGTACTGTTCAGATTTTTGCGTGTCGAATTGGAAATTTGTCAATTCCATTAGCTCCAGAATATTGAATCTGATCTAGGAGTAGTTTACATAATTGAATTCATAGTCAAAATGATGTATTAAGACCTAAAGTTTTGTATTGAGTTGTTTACAGAGCTAAAATTTGATTTTAGTCAACAGTCGGAGTTCATAAGCTCAGGTCTAAATTGTGACAGTTCTATTAGTTTCGGATGGTGAAACTAATGTTAGAAATGGTCTCGTCATAATTTTTGAAGTTGCCAAAGGCAGTTTTGGTATTTTGAATTTTAAACTAGTTTCTTTGAGTTGCATTGCTAATTGTGTCAAGCAGACCTAAGAAACAAATTCTAATTATTCCATTATGTCCAGATAACTGTTTAGTGTGGGTACAAGTCTGGTTTGTGAAGTTTGGATTTTGAATGAATCTCAAGGGTCTGTATCGAGTTTTGAGTTTGGCTGATGTGTTTGTTTTCTGGTGTAGTCACTTTTCTTCTTTGCGTTCGTGGAGTTCTAGATGACATAAGCTTCGCATTTGCGGGGGTTCGATTGCATTTTTTGAGGCTAATCCTCTCCTGATCCGCATTTGCGGAGGTATTTTTATGCGTGTACAGTGTTAAATCCAAGAACCTGCTCTTTTACTCAATTTTCAAATATTTCAGGCTTTTGGGGTGATTTTTGATGATGGTTTTTGTGGACTTCATTTGGGTAAGTTTTTGTAACATCATTTTGATTAATTTTCATAACTTTTATCTTGATTTCATCTTGATTTCTTGATTTTTAAAGTCAAAATTAGGTATTTTTAATCTATGATTTAGAAACATTAATTGATGATTTCTCTTTCAATTTGAACTCAATTTTTGTGGGATTTTCACCCTGCAACTCCTTCTTTCCCATAGATTCATAATTTCAAGTCTGTTTCCATATTTGAAAACTTTGTATTTTAGCCTTAATTTTGACCAATTTTCATTTAAGACTATTCGTGCCAGTATGGATATCAAAATTATTTTATTGACACGTAGTATCTATTTTTGATAGCGATTATCGATTCGGTGATCATTTGGAGGCTTGAGTTGATGTTTTTATATTCTTCAAACTAAATGCACACTCTTATTTATTTTGTAAAGTTCTTATATTCTTCAAACCAAAGGAGTAGAAAAACAAAATATTTTAGTCTCCAAAAGTAGACACAATAATATTTCCCATGGAGTAGAAAATTACATAAGTTTAAGTCTCCAAAATAAAATTGGAAAATCAGAAGAATATGCTTTTCTTTTCAAGTAAATTTTTCATCGTTATGAAGTTTGTTGAAATTTTGGAAGTTGACTTAATAGTCAACTTTTCACAAACATAAAAAAATTTGACTTCTTAGAGAAAAAAATGCAACAACAGAAAGATTACTTCTCTTTGATACATGTAACGATCCTCTGAGTCATTTTGCCCATAATGTGTTATTTCTACCATTTAGAGCATTCCCATAGTAACCCCAAGTTATTTATGACTTGCTGACACTAGTAGCTTAGTCGCCTAGTCATTTGTTGGGGAATTGTGGTTCGTATTTCTGTATGGCGGCCTTGTACCTTGAAAAGTCAATTTCTGAGAAAACATTGGGTAAACAGCCTCACATCAGAATTCTCACAATTTCATCAGCTTTGGAGAGGCCAAATGCAACTAGAAGTATGGTCGACTCAAGTATTAAGGCTTTCGATGTGAGGTTGTCCCGAGTCTTGTATTTTTGTCTTCAATATTTTGGTCAACAGTTGACTTTGATCATCTTTCTTGAAAAATATGCCCGAATTAAAATTTTAATGGCTCGATTAGTTTTGAAATGTAAAGTTTGGTCTAAAATGACCTTTCATCTGGTTCCCAAGCCATCTGGGCTCATTTCGAGCCCCTTGGTGGGAATTTGCTAAAAACTGTCCATAGGAGTGGGATCCACAATCAACTAAAATGATCTTATATGAAAATTTTGGCTATGCCATTAAGTCTGAAATATCGAATTTGATATGTTATGATAGTTCATTTTGGCATACGGCTTCACGAATATATTTCAAGTTCTCCTTCAAAAATTAGAATTAGAGAAAGTTATTTTAGGTGAGAACCTAGTGTCGTTACTATAACGGCCCTGGTCTCACTATATCAATGTTGTCATAGTGACCAGAGCATCTGTATAGAAAAACTAACTAAGGCAGGGGAGACGCCATAGCGACTAGCGCCTCCCTTTTGCTCTTTTGAAGTAGGGTTGTTATAACGACCACTGGATCTCTATAGAGATACCTATGTATTATTATAATTTCAGCACTTGGTCGCATTTCTGCTCACATGCAATACTTTCCAATAATTTCTTGACCATTCTCAGCTTTTAATTAGTGATTTAAAGGCCAAAATTCAAGGAAATTAATAGGGAACGTATTGGCAACACAAGAAATTGAAGTTGATGCTTCGTTTAAGGTAATTTTTGTGTTATTGACTATTATATGGTGCATTTTCAGAGTGGTATATTTGGTAAATTGTAGAGATGATATCTTTAGCTATATGTGTCTGCGTTTATCGAATTTTAGGTATATTTTGAGTGGATTCATCAAGGATTGTCGTGGGATGGTTCGTTTTGGATTACAAATCTTATTTCAAGTAAAATTCTCCCAATAGCTACAACCATTTCTTGATCTTTTAGCAAAGTTTGGGATTTTGGTTGTGCACCTATTTCGTGCTAAGTTTTAGATTAAGTTTAGTTTTTGTATTATTAATTGAGATGCGTATACTATTTTAGACCTGTATTGTATTAAATATAGAAATTTAGATGCAAGTCCCACATTTCTCATTATAGTCCCCGAAATATTTTCCTCTCTATTATTATACAATTCTCGTGGAAAAATAATCAAATGACGTTATAAGTCTATTTTTGCCAGCGTGGTAGTGTTCAGTCGTACAGAAGGTAGTGGCTCTTTCAAAGTGAATTAAAGCGTACATGATCGACCTACAGGTATACTACAACGTCCCTATCTTTAGATTAGGCATTTTAGCATGAAATCATGATGAATTGGTTGGAATTCATATGGAGTATTTAGTTTACTTGCCTTAGAAGCTAGAATTCATGAATTAGGCCTATTTGTTTTTTTCGAGTATACATGGATATGTAATATATGTTGTTAGCTTATTCCTTCGTTAGTCGTATTGTTTTCGGTATATTTTGGATTTTTAAAAGAGTGTTACAGTTGTTGAAGTAACTATGATTGGTAAGATTGTTATGATCTTTAGGTTTTGATGCATGTTTTAGGTCCATTCGTGTATTTTGAGGTATTTGCAAAACATGTAATCCCTGTTGTGACTTAGTAGCTTTGTTATTGTTATTGGATTCCTATGGTTGGTATTGTGAACCACGTTGCTATTAGTATAGGATATCGATTATAAACTTTCTTTAGATGCCTCAACATCATTTTGCTAGCCTAGACCCCTATAGAATGACGTAGTAGACAAGTGCCTGATAGTTGAATGTTAGTCAGATAGCATCTTGCCAAAGTATCACACTATCATCTATACTTCCCTGCTTCTTAAGGCTCTTGGGTACATTTTTTGAGTTATGCTCCTTATTATGTTGTCTTCAACTTCTGATTAATAATTGGGTGGTTAATATGTTCAAGATCATTGGGGAAAGAAATTATCGGTAACTCTTAACATACAGATGAAAGGAAAGAGAAGTTAGGTGCCTTTGATTACTGTTAGGAATCATCTGAGTTGTGGTAGTCCCGACCTCAGCCCTCATACTTATTTTTGGTAAGCATTTGGCTACTGGTATTCCAACCTTCAACCCTCATTCATGAAACCAGTTCGTAGCTGAGTCGTAGGAGTCCCCGCCTCAGCCTACAATATAAATCAAGTAAAATTATAGGTAGTAGTAGTCCCGACCTCAGCCTCCTTCTTTTATTAGGCAAGCTTCTAGGTAGTAGCAGTGCTGGCCTAAGTACCAAGTTCTATAAATTTGTCTGCACTCAAATATTCATGGCTTATGGTTGAGCTGGTCTCTTGGAGTAACATGACAATTCCATATTTCTTTAATCCTTGTATCCGAGTTTTCTTTTGTCCCAGTCAAGTACACTTGCCTAGTTGGGTATAGTTAGAGTAGATCATTACTTAGCCCTCTATTATTTGTGTGTTAGTTAGTTCTTTATTTCCTAACAACTTATTTGACTCTATTTAGGTGTATTCTTCTCTTTCATATTGTTTTTACCTTTCCTGCTCAGTCGGGCTATGATGCCTACTAAATACCTGATGTATTCGTACTTACACTACACTCCCTATCTACTTTCATGATGTAGGTCCCATCACCAATCACCAACTCTGATTAATTGAGCTAGTAGTAGCCCATGCCAGAGACCACATTGAGCATTTGTTTTTTTTTTATCATTCTCTCTCCCTCAGCTTAGTGGCTCATTTTTTTTGTACATTTTGTGACTAGCCAAATATTATGTATATGTTGCTCCACTTTTGGGACTTGCACTCCTATTTTTGTGAGGAACAACTCCTTATTAATGATTTCTAGGTTCTGGGAGAGTTTATTATGTATATATATGGCTTTCCTATTGGCAGGTTATGGTAGGAGCTATAACAACCTGAGAAATTGATTCATTACAAGTTAGTATTTAATCCACAAATTCATTGCTCTCACATGTACAGAGCTAACGTCTAGTAGACTCCTATTGATTGGTGCGAAGACGTACGTGGCCTATCCTGGAAAGCTGTAAGGTTTCATTTAAGGAATATTCTCTATGTTGAATCTATTTGTTCAGTGTGTGTCTTATTAGTTTCCTAAAATCTTACTTGTTTCACTCTTTGTAGGTTATGGCACAGAGAAGTCGACCATGCAGAGCAACACCAGCAGCTAATAGGGATGTGACCCCAAAGTATGGAGAGGGGCACCAAGACACCCCTATTCCACCATAGCTAGAGGGTTTACCCCCCAGCATATCCCCCAACAACATTATCTATGCCTCCAGCCATACAAGCGGCCATTCTTAAAATTCTAACAGACTTAGGGGGTGTACATAGACCCCTGCTTCAGTTCTTGATATGCCAACACAACAAGACAAGACTACCCCACCGATTCCTAAGGATTAGCCACTCCCACCACCTTTTGCACCCTAGCCAGCCCCTTTAGAGGGTGCCATGTCATTATAGGAGCATAAGATGAAATTTCAGAGATTAGAACCCCCAACATTTTCTAGAGCCACCAATTAGGATGCCTTAGAGTTTCTGGCTACTTTCTACGAGCAGCTTCAGTCTTTACGCATCGTGGAGTCTAGAGGAGCCAATTTTATCATCCACTAGTTCTTAGGCTATCCAGCCAATAGTGGCAGTCATACCTATAGACTCAATCAACCGAATTACCCCCACTCTCATGGAAAGTGTTTTATGATGCTTTTTTGCTAGATATATCCCTTGGAGTATCAGGGAACACTTTTTGGATTAGTTTACGAGATTGGAGTAGGACACTATAATTGTCCTAAAGTACGGGGCCTGATGTACTCACCTATCTCGGTATGCCACTATGATCTTTCTCATTGAGGAGAAGTGAGTCAGATGTTTTGTACATGAGTTGAGATTTTAGCTAAGGGTAGATACATAGCACCTAGTCTTAGCGGGCTACTGATTGATCGACATAGTCAACCATGCCCGCACAATGGAGAACATCTGTCACATTACACAAGACGACAATGGCAAGAGGGATAGGCATCATAATAGTTACAATGTCTTACTAGATAGTGGCAGGAATGATGTCTCTCAACCCATCTACTCAAAGGCAAAAACGGCAGTCATCATAAGCATATTACCCAACTTTAGAGGTCAGGGTCGAATCCCAAAGATAACAATATGTCGGTGAATGAACGAGCAAGGACCTACGGCTACTAGATTTTTGACTCGATAGGTATGTACCAAGCAAGAAGTCTAAGTAAATAGGGGGGAGACTAAACTAACAACTACTTCTACATACAATTGGGCCAGGATTGATCAAGCAAGGGAGCAAGGATATAGGTTATGGGAATCAATCAAAACTCAATTGATCCATCACACTTGGCATCAAATTTACTATATGGGTAGGCTAGGTTGCTTGTAATCACCCCCGACTAGGGGAATGATGCTTACCAATAGCCAACTATGGCCTCTCATGCAGGATGCTCAAAACACTTGGCTTGAACACCAAAAAGTAAAACACACAAGACCTAAGCCATTGAGTCCCTTTTGAGGCTCTCAACTTATAACCCATGACTATCACGCAATCTTCCCCCTCAACTACACTCGCTAGAGCAATAATTGAAGAACTAAGGTAGAATTAAGGGACTATCTCAAATCTAAGTTATACAAGAAGATATGCAAGAACCAATAAATCAATTCAAGCAATTAAACCAATTTGATAGAAACCCTCTTGATTTTGCAAGTAAACCATCAACTAAGATTGAAAGCAACAAAAATAATCAAGACCCACATAATAATTAACAACCAAGTTTCAATTAAATCTACAAATTTAGCATTCAAGAACAAGGCAAGAAAGAGTGAGTGAACGATAATACAACTGAAGCCCACATTCTTCAATCCACTCAAGAATTTGTAGAAAACTTGCTCTAAATCTTCGCCCTAAACTAAAATCTACACTAAGGTGTGTTCTTCTTCTTCAAACATGTATGAATGTTTTTGTGTTAATTTCTATATCAGTGTATGAAGACTGAGGGTTAGAAGTGCATGTAAGTTGTGATTTTAGGACTGAAAATAGTGAAATTCTAAAACTATCCCGAAGCTGGTCTCTACAACATTCCGTGATTGTGGAGGTTGTGTCTCCTTAAACTCAACCTTAGCACCTAGGACTAGCACGCTAGTACTTCTCTGCCTATTACTACTCCGCAATCGTGGCCCTAAAGGCCGCATTTGGGGAGTTCATCTGCTGCTCGGTGCTATATTGTGCATTTCAGCTTCTTTTGGCTCTAACTCAGCTCCAATCTTCATTTCTCTATAGCATATCCAAATCTAAACCATATGTAACTGTAACATAAACCATTCAAAGTAGAATTAGCCTTATGTTATGGGTTTAACAACACAAAATCATAAGAAAAGAGTAAGAAATAAGTGCAAGTTATACAATCATTAACACCCCCAACTTAAGACCTTGCTTGACCTCAAGCAAAACAAAACTAGACTCGATAGGCTTGCAATTTAAGCGTAATATCCCAATTCCCTTTTACAACAAGTAAATCGTGATCATGACAATTGTTGGTACCAACAATTAGTATAAGTTTGAGGATGTCAATCAAGTAACTCCCTCTTATTTCAAAAGCATCATATTCAATTCAAAGCGTAATTTCTAGGCATGACCAAGTGACAACATATGTTCTCAAGGAGTGACTCAAACTGCTAGTCAACTAACAAGTTCCAATTGACTCAAGATTAGGAAAGCATCCATATCACCAATCTACGTCAATTAGCATGTCCTTACAAAAAGAAAGAAATTCCCCAAAATGCAAACAAGTATTTATAATGAATAAGCGACAAGGACTTAAACACTCGCATTCAACAAAAGAACATCTTGTGTACACAAATGCCAGACCATAGGATTGCCTTTATTTTCAATCAATATTGGCTCAATTTCATTTTTTTGGAAATCTCAAAGTGCTTTTAGGATTGTAGTGCAGGCTAAAGGGTATGGTTGGATACAATTTGGATACTAGTGACTAACCCTCCTTAAGTCCCATAAACAACATTCGTTCTTTTCAACTTTTTCACTCTTTTCTTTTTCACATCACACACCAATACATATTTAACCCTTCTTTTTCATTTAGTTTCCCCACTTGCAACCATTTTTCAACACATCTGAGGATTCTTTTTACTTATGCACTTTTTTCTACATTTTCTATTCATTTTGAAAGCACTCTTTTTTCTTTTCTTTTCATTCATCCCTTTATTTTTCTTTTTCTTTTTCTTTTCAAAAGCCTATCAATGGTAGACACCCTTCTTTTTTCTTCTACATCGACCCCAACTTAGGCTCAAAGACTTAATTATCGCAAGCTTGTAAAACTCAAGGAGGGATAAGGGTTCAAAAGAGGGTTATCTTTTCAAAAAGGCTCAAGGCTTGTAATTAAGGTTGCCAATAGAAAGGGGTAAGCTCAAAAGGGATACTAGGGATAAAATCAATGCATTTGGTTGTTATTTAGGCTAAGTGGACTCAATTTAAACTAAAGAATGCCTAAGATCATTTTCCCAACCAAAGTCTATCAAGACCAACAATTCAAGATCAACAAGGCAAGTTCTAGGTGACACAAGTACACACAAGGAACAAAACAAAACTCACAACACACATTACATGCAAATTAAATAACAAGAGATCAATATAGCTCTCGAGTAAGGTACAATGGACTCATTTTTCAAATATATCCATCTAGCAAGTAAGAGTAACAAAAAGAGTCAACTTGTTGTTTCTATCATCCCAAAACCATTTTCTTTAAAAAATTGGAGGGGTCATTTTTTCACAATCCACAACACTTAACTAAATATGCTAATACCAAACAAGCCACAATTCCCAATATATAGCTCCAACTAGAATCAATGTCTACTTAGACTTCACCAGAAGACTCGATTTCACACACAGGCTCACACACCAATCGATGATTTTCCCTTTAGAAAGTTCTCACTCAATCCATCATAGAGAACCATTGATTATACACACCATCAAAAAGAAAAATAAGAACCTACCAAATCTACTAAAATAGTTAAACCCATACACAATATACATAAGCTCAGCAAGGGCATGCCATAATCACATAAATTAAGCCCGACAAGGACAAATCATCAATATAAAACAAGCAAGAGTATACAAATGCCAAGTAATCTAAAGTATTCAAAATAAAGAGAAGAGTCATAATCAAATCATTAAAACACCCCAACTAAATATTATGTTGTTTTCTCATAGCACAATCACAAAATAAAAGAGAATATGAGTGACTACCTGAAATGATTACTCGATGCTCGAGCCCGAAGATATGGTCAACTCATCATCAGGATCTGAAGAATTGGACCCATATAACTACCTCAACTTGCCCATCATCTTGTTTAGGAAATTTTTTTCATCTTCTCATGCTCCCTGAACTTTTTGTGCGTTCACTCTATTTTTTCGACTCATGTGCTCAAGCCGATCACTTATGGAACATGAGCAACTAAAGCTGGTCTCTACAACATTCCGTGATTGTGGAGGTTGTGTCTCCTTAAACTCAACCTTAGCACCTAGGACTAGCACGCTAGTACTTCTCTGCCTATTACTACTCCGCAATCGTGGCCCTAAAGGCCGCATTTGGGGAGTTCATCTGCTGCTCGGTGCTATATTGTGCATTTACATCCTATGAATCTGGCAGGACAAGTACCTCACAGTAGGAGGACTATGTTGAAGTGGTCCTGAATAAACTGAAGAATTTGTAGCTTCTGAACTATGCTCCCCTGCCATTGACCCTAACTTTGTGAACTGCCTAAAAGAGGGATCTAGAACATTAATCCACCTCTTCTTTTGTCCTCCTAGGCCACCTTTCTTCTTCAATAGGTAGATTCTTTGGTTAGCTTCTTCTCCTCATTAGTAGGTAATACAGATACTCCTGCCTCATAGCACAATCTGGAAATCAGTAAAGGGTAAACTAAACTCTTAGCCATCCCTTGGGCAACTTCTGCAATCTGATCCAGTATAAGCTGTTCCATATTAACCTAAAAATCATCCAAGATAGCTGCTATGACAAGTGCACCATCCAAAGTCACCTCTATTTTATGTATAGAGGGGAAAACTCGAGTACAATGATGGAAAGCCAATATCTAGCTTCCCCCATGAACTCATGTGAGTCAATATCTCTAAATCACTCTGGTGAGACTCCGTCATACAACCTTTCCACTAACATTGAGCACCCAACTCTTGGTCTCTCTCTTTGCACACCGAATTATTCACACCTAATAGCCTATAGATGGTATTAATCATTATTGGGATGAAATTAACTCTTACTCCTTAGATCATGGTAGCCATCTCCTCTCCAAAGTTAGTCTCTAAGGCATTAGCATGGAACTTGGCAACTATGTTATGGTTGGCTTTTAGAGATTCATCAGCAAAGCATAACTAACCCGATGTCTAAAGTAGGTCGAGGAAATCTAGCATCTTTTCCTCCACCTTATCCAAATAAATCCCCTCTCTCGTATCATAGGACAACCCAAATATTCATCATATACTTGGGCATATTTCGCTGAGAGAAATCAACTTTGATCAAAGTAGGCATCTTTCTTCACCTCTGGAAAGATTGCATTCTCATGAAGTGGTTGCTTGGGATCCAATTCCAACCAATTCAGACCTACAATCAGAACCAATATAACAAAAACATGTTATAGACATTTAAATCAAGTATTAGCAAAGATTTATACCAAGAAAGTGATTAGGAAGTAATTTCGATCAAGTAGCAAAGCATTGTTGTTGCTAAAATGGGAAATATCTAGTCTTTGTATTCGTAGCGACTCAACCATGATCGTAAATTTCAAGTCACTATATGCTTGCATTTGCCAAAGGTTGTCCACGTTCATGAAGAATGGAGAGTTTCCAAAACATCTACATTTACAAAAGGCAGCAGTCACTAGATTTCAAATTGTAGAGAGGCCTTTCGTCAAGCATATAGAGGGCATGCAGTTCAATCATGACTTTGACAAAATAATACCCCCTAATTCCTCCCCATCAACATATAATCACTCCCAAGCTACACTCTATCACATAGCACAAAATTTATCCTAATTTTTGACAATCATATAGAAGAATTGGTTCCAGAAATCACCAAGATAGTTAACACCATAGCGATACACATACTTTCTCAGAAATGAAGAAAAGTAGAGAGAAAAATCTTCACAATGGCAAGAAAGAAACAAGAAAATTTTCCATTAAACTCTTACCGCAGTCATGCCACTTTTATGGCATTGCACAGTTTGTATTGATGAAACAAAATAGAAAAGCGGTAGATAGAAAATTCCTCAATGTGGAGACTCAACAAGATAAAGAAGAAGGAACTTGGATTCTTCTTGAAAATGTTGTGAGAACATAAATTTTTAAGACTTAGTTACCTCAATCTGGCTTTTGCTCAGGTCTGCATACCTTTTCTTAAAATGAAAGACAAGTCATAAGTGATAACTCTTTTCACTTAACTGCGTCCATTAACTACTATGCCTTTGCGGATATCCAGGCGCGATCATGCCTCATTGTCGAATCCATACACTTTACGTTCGTGGTATAAAACTGCCTTCATGGAATTTATTTGTGTGCCAGATTTAGGCTAATTTTCTATAACTTTGGGTGATCCTAGGCCCAATTGGGTAGTTCACCCTTGTGTATTGAATGATGTCTGGACCCAACGTGTGGTCAAAATGGCCCAGTTTTATTCTTTTGCCATTTTTGTGGGTATTTCCACCCACTTCTTTAATTACAATCATACTACCAGTTAAAAGTCTGTGCAATGCCATTACCCAAGACTTAAAAATTTTGATGGTTAGCTAAAAAGTCAAAAAACTAAATTAAGAAGCTATTCTAAAAATTTAAAATATAAGAATTTATTAAAATATGAACAGAAATTGATTCACTATCAATTTTTGTTTCCACTTTAAGGTAATGAATCTCCTCTACAATTTCGAGATTATTAGCCATTCGAGCTAATAAGGAGGGTGATGAGAGACCATCATCATTTTCCACCAGCCTGTCCATTTTGAGGACTTGAATTGTCTACCTAACTAGTCATCAACTTTCCTCTTAGGTGCCTTAGGTAGACATAGAAGTGTCAAGATGTCTTCTTGAAATTGAGCTTTGTACCTTATGTCCTCCAAGTAGCAACACTCCGAACTTCAAATGAACCAAAGTTGCCATTTAAGATTTTCATGGCTTGCTCTTTCAACATTAGTATTGTTTCATCAATTTTACCTTGTTAGATAATTATTTGGCTTGAAGAAATGCATAGGCCCTATCTTTCTTCCATATCAAGCTCCACTCTGTCTTTTTGGGGCTCCAACCCATAGTTGGCCACCTTTGAGTTGGATACATCACTCACTTCATTACTTAGTTTCAAGTCAACCTCCAAAACACAAATTTCCCATTCAAACTGGTCCAAATCATAACCTCTAGCAACATCCCTCTTGTTGAGCAATTGGTTCCTTTGGGCCACTTCTTTGGCAAGTATAATATTCAAGTTGGTGAGCCAATCTTGACTCACAACACTCTCATCTCTTTTCACTTCCTTAACACTATTTTGTTGACCATAAAGTGCAATACTCCGAAAGAGATAGAAGAAAGGCTTACATTCCTCAAGCAAGAATTCGTCACAAGTAGTTATACAACAAAGAGAAACACAAAAAAAAAAGTACTTACTAATCAAATAAAAAAGAGTAGACTACAATCCTAAATCAACTCAATACGACTATTGTCCCTGGCAACGATGCCATTTTATTAATGTCACTCAAGCCATCTACTTAAAGGCAGAAGGGATAGTTGTCATCAGCATATTACCCAACTTTAAAGGTTGGGGTCGAATTCCACAAGGAACAATGTGTCAGCAAATAAGCGAGCAAGGACCTACAGATACTAGATTTTTTACTCGATAGACGAGGACAAAGCAAGAATTCTAACTAAATTAGGGGAAGACTAAACTAAAAACTACTCCTATAAACAATAGTGTACGGATTGACCAAGTACGGGAACAAGGATGTGGGATATGATAATCAATCAAAACTCAACCGATCCATCACACTTGGTATCATATTTACCTTATGGGTAGGCTAGGTTGCTTGTAATCACCCTGGCTAGGGGAATGATGCTTCAGAGATCAAACTATGGCCTCTTATGTGGGATGCTTAAAGACATGCCTGGCTTGAACACCAAAAAGCAAAACACCCAAGACCTTAGTCATTGAGTCCCTTTAGAGGCTCTCAACTTATAAATCCATGACTATCATGCAATCTTCCCCCTCAACTACACTCGCTAGAGAAATAATTGAAGAACTAAGTTAGAATTAAGGGACTACCTAAAATCTAAGTTATACAAGAAGATATGTAAGAACTCACAAATCAATTCAAGCAAATAAAGCAATTTGGGAGAAATCCTCTTGAGTTTGCAAGTAAATTTTCAACTAAGCTTGAAAGCAAGAGAAATAATCAAGGCCCATATATAATTAAAAACCAAGCTTCAATTAAATCTATAGGTTTAGCATTCAAGAACAAAGAAAGAAAATGTGAGTGAAAGATAATAAAATTGAAGCCCACACTCTTTAATCCACTCAAGAGTTCGTAGAAAACTTGCTCTAAATCCTCACCATAAACTAAAATCTACAATAAGGTATGTTCTTCTTCTTTAATGATGTATGAATGTTGTTGTGTTAATTGTTGTATCAATATATGTTGAATGAGGGTTAGGATTGCATGTATATTGTGATTTTGGGACTAAGAATGGTGAAATTCCAAAATTGTCCCGATGATGGTCTCTGCAACATTCCATGATCGTGCTCAGCATTGCACGATCACGGATGAAACACCCCAAAAAATGCCCCAAAAATGTTCTTCAGAAATGTCCAAAATTGTAATTTCCATATTTCTTAAAATTCATGCGTGATATCAAAAATTCGACTTCATATTCTTGATCAGGGGGAAAAATTGAGTGGGAAATAGGTATAACCCCAATTTTAGAGGACCCATAGCAAAACATATTTTTTTCAAAATAGTATATGTCCACACCCAGGCCACGACGTGCATGGGGTGCGTATTAGTGTTAGTTTTCACTATATGTTGGATCCACATCGCGGGTTAGATGTAGACCAATATATGTTTTTCCTTAGGTTTTTATTATGGCCTAAGGGCCTTGGGTTCATAGCCCCATGCCCGCTTATGTGTGAAAACACCTATACTTAGCCATTTTTCAACTCTATATCACTCAAGACCCGTTCAAAACCAGCTCCAAGACTTAACCAAACATCTCATTCAAATTCCAAAGATTTCAAGCCTAACTTTAGATCTCAAGGATTCTCTTCAATATATCACTCAAGACACTCTCAAAACTCTCTCCAAGTCTTAAACAAATATTTCATCCAATTCAAGTGACCCAATCGTAGTTCTGGATCTCAAGAACTTTATTCAAGCTTCAAGTCTCCTTCAATTCTATATCAAGAAAACTCAAGTTTAATGTGTGTGGGTTTCATCCATTGGGTCCTTTCACCCATGGAGCACAATCTCTCTTTTTATGAAAATCACATGTTTTCAAGTAGTATCATCTATGGGTATCTCTTATTATGGATTTTTATTACAAATTGTATTGAGGTCTTATGAAATGTTGATTGAATATACATGTTTATCTATTTCAAGTTTATAAAATGAAGTGATTTTGTCTATTGAGACTATGAGTGTTTTGAGCTATGAAACTATGATCTATTATGACATTTGATGATGGATTTTAAGCTATGTTACATTATTTCACTCTTGAATTGCATGATTTTGAACTAGCATTGTACACCCGTGAAGTGTTTGATAAAATTTTTTGACAAGTATTCTCAAGTTATTGATGGTCTACTACATGGTTTGTAAGTCAAGTGATTATATGATGATTAAGGGATTGTATGTATGCATTGGATTTATGAAAAGTATCTATAGTGTTATAAGTTGACCACACTTTGTTAGGGGGTGACATACCTAATAACCTTGTTGTCGGGGTGACATGCCATGACCACCTTGTCAGGGGGTGACTTGCCATGCTACCATGTTGAAGGGTAGATACCTTGACCACCTTGTTGGGGGGTGACATGCCTGTACTACCATGTTGAGGGGTAGATACCTTAACGACCTTATCGGGGGGTAACATGCCCGTACTGCCATGTTGAGTGGTAGATACCTTGACTACCTTGTCGGGAGGTGATATGCCCATACTACTATGTTAAGAGGCAAATACCTTGACCACCTTGTCGGGGGGTGACATGTTCGTACAACCGTGTTAAGGGGTAGATACCTCAATCACCTTCCAAGGGGGTGACATGACTTGAATTCCAAGTAATAGTTTACTTGGTCTATTATTATGGTCCCTTTCTACACATGTATTATGTTCTATATTTGAAAGTTGTATAATTTACAAACATGTTTTACCTCAAGTATTGATCATGCTTGCCATATTGATATTATACTTATCCATTACTTATGATTATGCATTTCAACTATGTTGGCTTATGTCATGTTGCATTGCATCCTACATAATTAGTACATTCAAACGTACTAACGCATACTCTATGCCTACATGATGTTACCATGTATGGGCCGGAGCACCTCTTGATCATGCTCCATGTGGCTAGTTCGGTGCTTTGTAAGACAAGTTTTGGTAAGTGCTCAAGTCCAGGGACACTAGCTATGCTACTCTTACTTTTGATATATGTTTATGTTAAGTACTTTATACTATGAGGGTGAGCCCGAAAATTGTCTCAGCCCCCACTCCAATCTATGTTAGAGGTGTTGTTAGAACAACTGATATACTTATGCTATGAGCTTTGACTCTTTTATGCTTTATAAATATCAAGAATTCCTTTAGTCCCGCTTCCCTTATTTATATCCCGTAAAGTAAGACTTTTCCTCTAACGAATGTTCTTTGATATTCTAGACCATGCCTATTCCAAGAGGAAGACTAAGGAGAGCTCATTCACCCGAGAAGCAACCGGCCCCTCCTGCTTTATGTGCTATCAAAATACAACACATTTGATGCCTAAACAAAGGATCTTGCAAGTTCTTAATGCGACTTTTTATGGTTTTTATGTGCTTTTATGTGGTTTTTGCAGAAAATATAGGTTGGCATGATTTTAGGAGAAAATTGCAGATTTTGCTAAAGTTCAGGACATACGAGCCATTCGATGAGTCATAGCCCAAGCTACGAGTCGTACGATGATCTCATAGCAAGAAATAGTAAGCAAAATCAAGAATGTGTTAAGTGGAGGTCAGCCCTACAAGGCCACTCTATGAGTTGTAGGTCTCATTACGACTCGTATAAGCAGGATTATAGCAAGAAACAAAGAGCTAAAAGTTTGGACTAAAAGCTTAAGGCCTAGGCTACTAGAGGAGCATATGAGTCATAGCCAAAAAAATGAATCATAGCAGTGGGTCGTAGAAGTCAAGTCCAAAATGCTAGAAGCTAACCATGAAACCCCGATTACGACTCCTAGATCATCCTACGAGTCATACATGCACGACGTACCTACTGCCAGCTGTGTTTTCTATTTAATTTTTAGGGTTAAATTGTAAATAGTATAAATACTTAATGATAAAGTGTCACAACCCAAGCCTAGGGCCTAGACATGACACGACGAATGGGGAACCCGAAGGAACCCAAAACAAGGCTCTTAGCATATCATACACACATCCTTGGTCACTGAAGCAATAAAATATAATAAAAGATAATAGATAGGGAAAAACGGGGTTAAGGGACAATTCTCATATAATAACCATCAAGAGAGAGTCAAAGCTCAAAGCATAATACAAACATGTCTAATAATACCTCTAAAACTTTGATACTTAGCAAGGGCCACGACAAGCTACCGGACTCACCCGCATAGTCAACATATATACAAAAGAAGGATAGTCATAGAACATAGTAGGATATCATAAGCATTGTCCTTGAAATGGAGGACTCACTAAAGAGCTTTGGAGATGTTGTACTAGCCATGTGGAGGAGGATGATCAAGTGGGGCTCCGGTTCTTACATGGTGACATCATGTAGGCATAGAGTATGTGTTAGTACGTTCGAATGTACTTAGTATGTAGGATGCAATACAACAAGTGATAAACACCATAAACAAAATGCATAACATAGGCAATGAATAAGCATATAGCAATATGACATGAATGATTGATACTTGAAGTAAAATCATGTGTATATAGTACATAATACATGTGTAATGAGAGGCCATTAATAGTGAATATCTAAGGCCTACCACCACCTTGGAGATACGAATAAGGGTACGAACCCCTCAATAGGTTGATGAGGTACAAACCCCATAATATAGTTGATGGAACAAACCTCCCAATATGGTTATCAAGGTACAAACCTCTCGACATAGTTACACTGGCTTACTACCTCCTGAACGAGGGGATCGAGGTACAAACCCCTCAACAAGGTTACCTGGGCCTACAACCCCCCAAGTGAGGCTTGGTGAATTCCCAACACTATAGAGATAATATCATCTATGTACATTCCTTTCATCATCATTTATCATTCAACTCATAAGAGATGCATTGGACCTTTAATTCCTCAAGAAACTCATAACCAGACATTTTATCAAACAATTGGTGGGTGTGTAGTGCTAGTGTAAAATGATACAATTCAAGAGTGTAATCATTCTAGAAAATCTAATGTAAGACCATCAATAGATACTTGGTAACACCCTCAAGCAATATACATCAAAATCATTCATCAAATCTCATAATAGATCTTAGATCCATAGCTCAAAACATGCTAAAACAACCATAATATCATGAAACCCCAACATAATGTGCAGTGAAATTCATAATACTTAAGACCCATGAGTAAATCAACTTTAAATCATGCAATTTTAAGTAAAAGGAAGCTTGGGAAACATGGGTGAAAGGAACCCATTAAAGAAACCCACATACCTTGACTTTGGAGAATAGCTTGATGAAGATTGGAGATGGAGACTAGAAGCTTGAGTGATAACCTTAGAATCTGGATGAGTTTTGGGACATCAAAATTTTGAGATGAAATATTGTCTAAGTGTTTGGGAATATCTTGAAAGATATGAGGGTGAAATAAGGCTAAATATAAGAATTTTCACCTGTGGTAACACTTGGGCCCATGATCCAAAAGCCTTGGATCGAACAAGAAAAATTAGACAAAAATTGTACAGAGGTGAGCCCTTGGCGCGTCGCGCTAGGGGCGCATAAATCTCACTGGAATTCAATTTTTGGGAAATTGAAATTGCGATTTGTTTGCTCTAAAATTGGGTTAGACCCATTTCCCACTCAATTTCACCCCTTGAACAAGAATATGAAGTTGGATTTTTGATTTCATACACAGATTTTGAGATATATGGAAAAGATTGTGGGTACTTTCGAGGCACATTTTCAAGCACATTTTGTTGTCGTTTCATAGGGTTTTAGAAGAAGGGCTGAGACATTGAATATTAGGTAGAACACTTTGAATATTCTCTCTTGAATATTCTAAGGGTCTACAAAGAGCTAAAAGTTTGGACTAAAAGCTGACATTGAATATTAGGTAGAACACTTTGAATATTCTCTCTTGAATATTCTAAGGGTCTCTCTAGGGTTTAGTGTAGATTCTAATTTTTAATTTTGAAAAACCACTTTTGGGGATTGCAAAAACTCATATTTTACTCATTCTCCATTAAGCCGAGCTTGTGGTTTGCAACTTGTGGTGTTCTTGTTTTTCATTGTTGTGGATAAATTCTCATCTATGTGTTCTAACTTCATTATTGTTGATTTTGCCTTAGTCATGAGCAGCTAAGCACTCATAACTTGGGGTTGTGAGAATCATGAGTAGTTGACTTGAAATAACCTAGACTTTGTACATTTCTTTGATTGGGGTTTTGCATGTATTGTTTATTTCCCTTCATATTGATTTATGTTTGGTGGTGGCCAACACCAAACCTTGGCTACTATCACGATCCCGACTAAGGTAGTGGCAAGTAGAAAAAGAAAAGTAACTGACAAGATTCGATTGATGTGTTATCGTCTAATCAACCAAACCTAACAAAGGGGAGGTTGACTGGGGCAATGGGTAATGGTTAGTTGGCACACCATGGTTACCGACCAAGTGCCATGGTGTAATTCGACCTTCACCTTCACAAGATTACTGGAAGAACCTAACTTACCATCCTACATGGGAATTCCTAATTAGAGTTATGTTGTCTAAGGTAATTGAGTCAACGAATCATAGGGAACACAATTCCCAAGTTGTCCCTAAATATGAGTATCTTCCCGCATAATTAGCATAGTGTGTACTTTTATTTTTGTTCTTAAATCACAAAAAAAAAACCATTTAGAGATTTTAGTAATTGGTGCTCGAAATGATTGATAGTGAATCTACATAGTTAGCCTTATATTGTTGTGGATTCGACCCTAACCTCTAGTTAGGTTTATTGCTGACTACGACCGCTTTGTTATTTCTAGTGTGAACATCAAAAATTATAGCGCCATTGACAGGGAATACGGCTAGGTTCTTGACTTGATTTCACTATTAGTTAGTTCAAGTATTACTTTCTAAAAACTTTGGTATTTTACTTTTATTTTTGTTTTGTTGTTTTATTTGATTTGCAAGGTCTACTAGGTTGTATGCCCAACACAAGGAGCCCAGGCAATTCCTTAGCTATGACTAATTTGGAGATCCATAGACTCTTTAGGAGAATGCCTCAGATGAATGAGGATATCGCAGTTGAGGATAAATGAATATGTATGATGAGGATATGGGAAGAGAGGAGAATCCACCACCAAGGGACAACAGGCTGCAACTTAGGGACTTCAACAAGAACCCAGCTTTCATAAGAGGGAAAGATCACTCTGTCATACTCTGGTGGATACACGGATAATATAAAGAAACCCTGGTTGGAATCAATATCACTTGAACCCTATGGCCATGGATGTCACTGGTGCTATAGTATTGCATCCATTACCTACAAACACTAAGTTCTTAGTTTCAAGTGGATTGCTAAATGCTCTAAAACCGTGGTTTTTTCACAGGGCTACCGTCAAAGGATCCCTACCTTCATCTCCATAATGTTGTCTTCGTCCACAAAAGTATCATGGGAACACAAAATCTTTCTCTTGATGCAGTTGGTTTGCGAGTATTCCCATTGTCACTAACTGGTAATACAACTATTTGGTTGTCTGAACTTTCTCCGAGTACAATAATAAGATGGGCAGAGCTACAGAGAGTGTTTCTAGAGTGATATTTTCCAAGGTCGAAGAAGCTTAAGATCTAAGATCAAATAAAAAATTTCAACCAATTACCTGGTGACTCTATCAGTACCACATAAGAGAGATTCACCAAATGCTTGAGAATGGTCCCTGATCATAAGATTTTTGATGATGCCTTTGTTGAAATTTTCTATTGAGCGCTTGATGAGAATAGACAAGCTTGTGCCGACACGATAATGGGAGGCATGTTTCTTGACCAACCTTTTGTATTGATAGTCGCAAGGATGGAACAAGTGGTTAAAATAAATAGAGCCTGGGGTCAAAGAGAGTGAGGTGATATGAAGAATTCTTTTGCAGTCAACACCAACAATGAGCAAGAAAAGGTCAATGAAGATATAATGGAACAACTTGCTCAACTTTGCACGAGTATGGACTTGGCATTAAAGCAAAACCAAGCAAGTGTTCAAGCAGTAGCTCACTGAACTCCTAAGGTTCCTATGTATGAAGATGCATTTTTTGATGAAGATACTTGCTTCATGAGTAACGAAGCAGCGAGTTTCCGAAATAACCCCCAAGGGTTCAATTCAGACTATTAGAGGCAAGGTTTCGAGAATCAAGGTCGGAATTACCACTGTGGTGGTGCTTATAAAGACAACCGAGGAGGGTACTATGAAAGGGAAAGAGTATTGGATGCCGAATAAGGTAGAAAATATAGTTATTGAAGAGATATTTGACAAGTTGTTGAAAAGAGCCAATCACCAAGATGAGACCTTGAAAGGAATGAAATCAGACATTACAAGCATAAACCAAAAAATAGAATCTCACTTCGTGGCAATTGAACAATTAGAACAATAATTTGAATAGGCTTCATCACAGTTGAACCAATGCCAATATCACGACTAAAGCCTAGGGCCTAGACGTCACCGACGAATGAGGAACCCGAAGGAACCCCAAACAAGCCTCATAGCATATCCTTACACATCCTTGGTCGTGGAAATAATTAAATGACATTTAAAGAATGGAATAAGGGGAAAAAGTAGCTAAGGGAGAACTTGTCATAACATAGAGCAAAGAGATAACAGGATCAACTCATAGCATAAATACAAAGATTTGTCCAACAACACCTCTACTGTATAGATAATGGTGGGGGCAAAGACATACAACCGAGCTTGCCCTCATAGTCATAAGTATATGATAAATTAAAGGTAATCTTAATACACAGTGTGAAAGAATAGTCCAGGTCCCCAGAATGGAAGACTCACCAAAGGCTAACTTGAACAATCCATCTAGCCTCAAGAAGAATCAATAGAAGCTTCGGTCCCAACATGGTGATATCATGTAGGCAAGAGTATGTGTTAGTACGTTTGAATATAACGCTTATATAGAATATCATATGTGAACATGAGACCAAGCTAGATTTCCAAGGTATAAACCCCTTGGTAGGTTGGTGATGTTGCCAACCCATCACCTAGGTAGAGATGAGTATTAACCCTCATTCAAGGATGGTGATGTTGCCACCCCATCACCTAGGTGGAGATGAGTATCAACTCTCATTCTAGGTTGAAGGTGATGCCACCCCATCACCCTGGTGGAAATGAGTATTAACCCTCATTCTAGGTTACCCAGACTCTTATCCCCCTGCATCGAGCATGGTCTATGCAACAATTTATATAGGCTTCATCATAAGCTCTAAGTAATACCTCATTTAGGAATAATGACGTATATAAGCTCATTTCATCATCATAACATCATTCATATCATATCTTATTCTTTTAACCTTCAATTCCTCAAAAAAACATAATCAGACATTTTATCAAACACCTTGAGGGTGTATAGTGGGGGTAAAACAGCATGCAATTTGGAGATGAAATCATGTAGGAAAATCAGTGGTAAAACATTTAATCAACACCTTACAACACCCCCAAGACATTCATATCAAAACCCCTCATCAAATCCAACATTAGATCCAAGAATTAAAGCTTAAAACATGCTAAAACAACCATACTTTTATGAACTAAAATCATTGTGCAGTAAAGATGATATTAGGGTGAAATAAGACTAATTATAGGTAAAAACACATATGGGAACCCTTGGGCCCAATAATTGAAATTCTTGGACCGAAATAAAAAAAAAGGAGAAAAATAACACAGGTCCGCATCACGGAGGCGATGCGGATGCTCAATGGAAATCTCCACTTTTTGCACGAATAATTTTTATGAAAATGGGTATAAATCCTTCAACTAAACTCAGAATAAGGTGAAATGAAGTGCGTTGGAAAGATAATTCAAAGGGATTTAAGTTGGTAGGTCATGGGCTACTCAATTATTTGTGTGCTAAGGGATATGTCGCTTCAAAGTTGACCCTTCTAAATAGCATTTATTGCAATTTTTGGATTTTAATACGGTTGCTCTAAAATTTGGGTTAGACCCATTCCCCACTCAATTTGACCCCTTATCAAGAATGTCAAGTCAGATTTTTGAAATAAAGAACGAACTTTTAGATATATGAAAATTGCGATTCTGGACACTTTCAAGGCACATTTTCGGGCACTTTTTGGGGTCGTTACAATATCTCCCCCTTGGGAACATTCGTTCTCGAATGTAAAAAGGACGTACAAGAGAAGAATAATAATAAGGAGATCAGCCCCAACAAGAATACAACAATACACTTTAAAACACCATTTTCAAAATCCCAACATAGGCGTAAAATCATCATGAACTTCCAAACTTAAACATGAATACATATGAATGACATAGGGGCTGAAACATAAGATTTGGAATCATAAAAAAGACTTGACGTGTTATCATGAGCTTGAATAGAATGAAAGAGATACGGATATTTCTTCTCCATACATGCTCTGGATCCTCGAGAGACACATATGAATAGACGACTCTCCGCAAAGGGCCTTGAATAATGCTACATCATTATCAATCAACTTCTCCACTCATCCATCAAACACCCCCACCGGGACCTTCTCTTAAACCAACTTACCCTCTTTAACACCCACAACCTCAAAGTGTTCTATAACACTAAACTCACCAACACATCACATCGACCTAGAAGCATGAAGAATCGAACGAACCATATCTATATCCATAGGCAATTCCCAAACCTATGCGATCCCCCTTGGGATTCAACCTACACTCTATCATTCCCTCACCCAAAACTTTTGACTCTAATAGGGCGAAATAAAGGCTTTGCTTAATCTAAATCTCCCCAACCAACAAAGATTTGGAGCCATCAAGAACTCTATATTACCATGCTCAACTTCCTCCAACCTAATACCTCAATCTAGCAAAAAAATGGACTGCTCAAGTCACCTCTTTGCCACCATCATCAACACATGCTAGGTTACTTAGGGCATCAATCACAATACTAGCCTAATCGGGAAAGCTAATGCACGTTCAAACGATATTCCTTAAGGGGCTCTAACCATCTTCTTGCTACCCACAATGCGCACCTATCATATTTAGCAAACAACCTCTCATTCTCCAAGGCTTGAAACACTACCCCCAAATAATTCACAAGCCCTAAACAAATCAATACCTCATTACTAGAGACCATCACAAACATATCAAGGAAGGGTTTTAAGACTCTATTCATAAGCCCATAGACATAGCCAATGCATAAATCAACCACACATCACCACCAATAGTCATAATGCTCACTCTTAATTCTAAAAGACACGTAGGGATATCACCTATCTTCATCCTCTCACCCGACCCAAAGATCAATCTTAGAGAAATGACTAACCCATTGTAATTGACCAAATAGATCATCTATCCTTACCCATTATATTAAAACCTTACGGGTTCTACATTCATTAGAAACATGCTATGCAAGTAGCCAAAACTCCAAGACCCTCATCACAATAAGCTAAGTCATCATCCTACAAGAATACTTATAATATACATGCACATACTCTCAAAGAGGCAATATGGGTTTAAAGTCAAACACCATGTATAACTATTCATACTTAGGCTCAAATGCTAAAATCATAATTTCATAGTCATAATACTCATGCATAGCAATAGCTTATTCATATACAAAATGGTGCAAGCACTCAAGATACTTAAAGAGCCAAGATTAAAGACATATATGTGATCACAATATTGTCATAACCAATCTTTTATCAAAGTCATACCATAAAACAAAATTGAGCTTATCCATAACATAAATAATCCATAAAATAATCCATGTACATGAACGCATATGCTATGAACAATGAGGAAATGACATAGGTAATTAAGACTCCATTTAAAATCAACATTTATATTATGAATTTGAAGTTAAAACATAGTTAATTCCATATTTAAATTCATAGTGTAATCTCTCATGCGTAATGCATAATTATAGCTTCATAAACCCAAAGTAAATTCCCATATAACGGTTTTACTCACATGAAAATCATCAAATAAACACTACCCATGCATCAATAGAATTTTAGGAATCGTAATATTCAAATTCAAAATTACAATAAGTAAAAATCCATGTAGGTTTTCTTGAAAATAAAGTTTTGAAAAGAGCTTAACTTCATTCTTGCATAATCATAGATAATTTCATGAATTCATAACATACTTGATAGCCTATATTTTTCATGAAGTCACTTGACTTGTAAAACATGCATATGTATTGAGAATTCTTAACTTGGCATTTCATCAAACACTTGGTGGGCACATATGAAGACATGTTCAAATCATGCAAAATACAAGAGTATAGATCATGAAATAGTGAAATCAATGCATCTTAAAATCATGTAAATCAACCCACTAACATCATAGTAAAACCCCATCATGGGTAACTTGTAAATCATATCAAAACTTCACACTAGTTCATAGATTTCATAACTTGAATCATGTATAGTCTCTATAGACAAAGATCACTTCATAGTATAAGCTTAAAATAGATATTGATCCATAATAAATAATGTTAGACAAAGCCCCAACATATTTCATGCTTATATTTCATAATAATAGATACACATAAGAAATAAATCTTGAAATCATGTAATTTTCATAAAAAGGAAGATTGGGCTTCGTGGTTGTTAGAACTCGTGCTTTGGTACGTTGGATTGGTTATGAGCCTGGTATCACTGTTACTATTTTCTGGGACATTTGGAAATTGTGTGGCAATTTTTTTTTTTTTGAAGTTTCGGAGTAAGGGGACAATAATACAAGTATAGCTAAGTGTAAGGGTGCAAGATTTGTTATTATATATTTATGTATGCATGAAATTAGACTGGTACAGTAGATTGGGTTACTGTAGCAGTCATGGAACTTGAAGTTTTTTGATCTTCTTTCTATTTTGATGCTTCAAGCCTAGTATATGGGAGCCCCAAGCATCGTAGAAGCAATAATTCGGCAAGAAAACGTGTAGAAATTCGAACGCGGAGTTTTGAAAGTTTATGGGGTTGAAAAGGTATGTTGCAAATTCTCCTTGTTTGAGTTGAATTGAAACTAGTAAATGAGTTAGAGATTGTTAATTGAGTAGAATAACCAAGAAAATTGGATTGAATCATCAAGTTTCAAGTTTGGGAACTATAGAATTCAAAAATGGAAATTTGAAGGTTATTGAGCTTTTATTGTTAGAAATTCATGTGTGTGGGTTTGTTTAACTTGTAAATGATTCTTGTATGATGGAAATAACATTAGAAATTGTTGGTATGAATTTTATAATAATTGGACACCATTTCGGCCACAAGAGTAAAAATTGGAAAGTATTGAGCGCTAGGGCGTTGTAGTGCATTTCTCGGGACTTGTAGAAGCTTGTGAGGATGTTATATATGTATAGAACTCAAGGGCTGTCCAGATTTGCAAGATTTAATGTTAAAGATAAAAAAATGTGATTTTCTAGCGCTTTGTGATTTCGTTTGACGCTGGGGTGTTATTATTGAACTTTTGAAGTTTGAAAAGGGTCTTGAGTATATTAAACGCGTATATAATGTAGTAGTATCCCTGTTTTTCAGTTTTAATACAAGATAAGTTGTGTTAGCAAGTTATTGGAAAGTTGGAGTTGATTTGGCTTCTAGTTGACTTGGAATTATTTTTATTGTTGTGTTGTTGGTATTGCTGCTGTTATGGGCTGGAAAAGGGGTCAAGTGGAACCCTGGTATAGACTTAGTTTACAGAGGTTATGCTGGCAAAATTTTTGTAGAATTTTGGAGGGAGTTTGATGCTTAA
>DF357295.1:186811-244651 GCA_000787875.1 Solanum virginianum | reverse complement strand
TATTATGTTTATTAGGCGGCAGGACCGCAGCGGTGACCTTGTCGGCCCACGTATGTACATATGTATATGTTGTGACTCATCTGTTGGTTTGCTGTTCTTTTCTATTTCAGGTGGCTAGTCAGTAATACAGAGGAAACTCTGTCAAAATTTCTGAAAATAAAATAGTAATTATAATCTGAGTTTGGCTTAATAATGTGTCCGAGTGCCCTAAATAGGTACCAGTCACGGCCCATTGGTTGGGTCGTGACAGTGGGTGAAAGGAACCTATGAATGAAACCCATATACAAATGGATCCTACTAGCACCAAGGGATAACACAAGAAATCGCAACTCCCGAACATATTAAATCACCCTACTCAAAATGTCGGTCACAATATTGCCTTACCTAGGGTCAACTAAGTCATAGGAGCAACAATAGAAGAAAATCTACTAACAATCCCTGGCAATAGCCCACTAACCCAAGAGGCTTCTAATATCCGGTGAAGTCAAAGGTCTAGGCTACTTTCTAATCACCTTTATCTTACTAAAGCCCACCTTAATACCATTATCCGGCACCACACCACCTAGGAAGGCAACCTCTTACTGCCAAAATTCCCATCTCACCCACTTAGCACCCAACCTTCTTCCTTGAACTCGTAGTACTACCCTCAAATGATTCACATGCACTACCTTATTAGGGAACGAACCACATTATCATTACTAAAACCACCATAGACCTATTAGGGTAAGGACTAGACATCTTACTCATGAGACTTATAAGCATAATCGGTGTGCTAGTCAACCAAAAGACACTACCCCAACTTCAAACATCGAAAAGGGACATTCAAGGCCTCCAACTCAAAGACGGGTTCATTAGGGAGTCAAATCCTAACTCTATCGGTTCCAACATCCATGGAGATACAACATGCATGCAACTATTCTATCCCAAGTACAACATCAAATTCCACTACATCAAATCTAATAAGCCACAAAGCAAGACCTAATGCAATATAAATCTGGATCAACACCTAGGAACTTTCTAGCAATAATATAACCAACCAAGAGAATAGACACCAAAGATCCACAAAACCACTTGGGAACACAAGAAGCCCCACCATAAACCAAAAGAATAAAGAAGAAATAGTGAAACTCTGATCCATCAAAACCTTTTACTTACCTTCCTTCACCTTCCTCCTTGAAGTGTCGTGATCAACTAAAAGTGCAAAGAGCATTCGTTAGAGGGGAAAGCCCTATCATGCTTCTAAAGCAAGACATAGACCATGAACAAGGGAAATATTTTCTAAAACGTCTCATAGCCTCCTACTCATAGTTGTGGTGTACAACACAATCATGAATAAGACTCTAATCGACACGGTATATTGGACTTTAAGGATCTATCAACCTAGTACTCTGACACCATCTATGTCATGACCCAAGCCTAGGACTTAGACGTGACCAATAATGGGGAACCAGAATGAACCCTAAACAAGCCTCATAGCATATCATTAGACATCATTGGTCACGAAAATAATTTAATGACATTTGAAGAATGGAAATAAGGGCAAAAAATGGCTAAGGGGGAACTTGTCATAACATAGAGCCAAGAGATAATAGAATCAACTCATAGCATAAATACATAGCTTTGTCTAACAAAACCTCTACTATATAGATAATGGTGGGGGCCAGGACATATAACTGGGCTCACCCTCATAGTCATAAATGTATAATAAAGTAAAGAAAATCTTAATACATAGTGTGAGAGAATATTACTCATCCCCGAAATAGAGGACTTACCAAAGGCTAACTTGAACAATACATCCAGTCACAAGAAGAATCAATAGGAGCTCCGATCCTTACATAGTGATATCATGAAGGCAAGAGTATGCGTTAGTACATTTGAATGTAGTAAGTATGTGGGATGCAATGCAACAATAGATAAGCATCATAATCCAAAATGTATAACGATAGGCAATAGGCATAATATACTATTCTAGGTTGGTGATATTGCCACCCCATCACATAGGTGGAGATGAAATTAACCCTCATTCTAGGTTGATGATGATGCCACCTCATCACCCTAGTAGAGTTGAGTATTAACCCTTTTCTAGGTTACCTAGGCTCTTGTTCCCCCTGATTGGGCATGGTTTGTGCAGTACTTTACATAGGACTCATCATATGGTCTAATATAATACCTCATGTAGGAATAATCATGTACATAAGCTTATTTCATTATCATAACATCATTCATATTATATCTCATGCTTTGGACCTTCAATTCCGCAAGAAACCATAACGGGACATTTTATCAAACACCTTGGAGTTGTGTACTAGGGTAAAAGAGCATATAATTTGGAGATGAAATCATGTAGGAAAATCAGTGGTAAAACCTTTAATCAACACCTTGCACCACCCCTGAGACATTCATATCAAAATCCCTCATCAAATCCAACATTAGATCAAAGATTTGAAGTTCAAAACATGCAAAAACAACCATATTTTCATGAACTAAAATCATTGTACAGAGAATTTCTCAATATGCAAGACCCACATGTAAAATCTACTTTAAATCATGAATTATTAGTAAAAAGAGGGTTTAGGCACCATGGGTGAAAAGACCCAATGGTTCAACACCACATACCTTAGCTTTGGAGAAACTCCTGATGAAGGTTGACAATGGAGACTTGAAGCAAAGAAATCCTTGAAGAAATCCTTAAGAATAGTCTTGAGTTTTGGGACTTAATTTTAGGGTGAAATATGAGTCTAAGTGTTTAAGAGGATATTGGGGAATATTGAGGATGATATGAGGGTGAAATAATGCTAAGTATAGGTAAAAACACGTATGGGAACCCTTGGGCCCAAGACTTGAAAGTCTTAGACCAAAATTAAAAACAAGGTCAAATAAATAAAACTAATTATAGGTAAAAACACATATGGGAATCCTTGGGCCCAAGACTTGAAAGTCTTGGATCGAAATTAAAAAGCAGGGCCACAATAACATAGGTCCACATCACGGAGGCGAGGCGAATGCTCTTGGAAATCTGTATTTTCTGCACGAACAAGTTTTACGAAAATGGTCATAAATCCTTCATCCAAACTCAGAATGAGGTGAAACAAAGTCCTTTTGAAAGCTAATTAAAAGGGGTTTATTCTGGTAGGTTGTGAACTACTCAATTCTTTGTGTGCTAAGAGATATGTCCATTCAAAGTTTACCCTCCTAAATAACGTTTATTGTGATTTTTGAATTTTGATACGGTTGCTCTAAAATTCATGTTAGACCTATTTACCACTATATTTAACCCCCTAATCAAGAATATGATGTTGGATTTTAGAAATAACAAACAAATTTTTAGATATATGGAAATTACAATTCTGGGCATTTTTGAGACACATTTTTAGGTACTTTTTGGGGTCGTTACAGCCAAAAAGGTACCTTACAAAGAAATATGGTTCAAAATCCAAATAATGGTGGGATTGCATGGCGGTCATGACTAGAAGTGGTAAAAGCACCATAGATCCCCCTATGCCGGTAATCGAGGATTGAGCTTGTGAAAAGGGTATTGGTAGTGAAGTTGAGGTTGAGGGAGAAGGTTCCTAGATTGTTGGGAAGCAAAGAGAAGAAGTGAAAGAGCAAGAAAAGGTCAAGATTATTCCAAAACCCCCTTCTACCTTCCCTCAAAGTCTTAAGAAAAAGGAAGAGGAGGGCAAATTCAAACACTTTCTCTCGATGTTGAGGCAACCATCAATCAACATTCCCATTCTAGAAGCTTTCGAAAAGATGCTTAGGTGTGTCAAATACATGAATGATTTAGTGACCAAGAAGCGCATGTTGACCCAAGAGCTTTCACAAGAGCTCTAACAATATAGTGCCATTATGACCAAATGCCTCACCCAAAAGTGAGAGGATCCCAGTGCATTCACTATTTCTTGCACCATTGGTGATGTGGAATTCGTAAAAGTATTGTGTGACTTAGGAGCAATTATCAACCTAATGCCTCTTGTCGTGTTTAAAAAGCTTGTCCTTGGCTCTCTTACCCAAAATAAATGTGCTTGCTCATGGCGAATCAAACCATAAAGAAGCTTGAAGGGATACTTTTCAATGTGCTTGTAAAGGTTGATAAATTGTTCTTTCCCCTAAACTTCGTGATCCTTGACTGTGACATTGATTTTGAGGTGCCTATTATATTGGGAAAACCATTTCTGGCTACCAGGAGAGCCTGGTGGATATAGATTTTGGTCAACTTCTCTTCAAGGTTAATGATATAGAAGTGGTGTTTGACATTCGCGAATCAATGAAACATCCAGATGAGTTGAAGAGTGAAGTTTGGGCCATTGAAGACTTTTGATGATGGACGATGACAAAGTCGAGCTACGATATTAAACAAGGTGCTTCTTGGGAGTCAACCCAAGTATTGTTTATGTTTTTGATTTGTTTTATGTTTAACTTTGATATTTGAATTGTTAGGCATGAGTTTGATGATTGTTTTGATGTGTAAAGTCGTTGGATCAGTTGTATTGTTCTGGACTTGTGTATTTTGAAGTGTGATTTGCAGGTACAGACCTAAAGCAGAAGAGTTGAAGAAAATTACATTTGATGCAGGCTTACGAGTCATAGTAATTACATTTGATGCAGGCTTATGAGTCATAGTTCTCACTATGACTCGTAGTTATGCCTCATAGAGGGAAACAGTGTTTGATTGAAATTGGCACACACGCTACAAGCCAACCTTACAATTCGTAGGGTCCCCTATAAGTCGTAAGTGAGGTTCGTACTACCCTGTTATGAATTTTGATTTTTCTAAATATTTAGGTCTGTCACTAGACCATGACCTACGAGTCATAGGTAGCCCTATGACTCATAATCGGGGTTTCGTAGCCTCGATCAACATATTTTTAAAAGCTGACCCGGTTTGATATAAAAAGGGGTTAAAATTTATTTTGACCCCTAAATCCTTATTTCTTGCCCTAATTTTTTAAAATTCCCCAAATTCTTTTACCCTTCACTGTTTTAATCACCGTCCCTACCATGCACGTCATTTTCCAGCAAGTATTTTTGCAAGTGCGTTCTTCTAGGGTTCTCAGATTTCTCCTTGTTTTCTCAATACATCTTTGTGGTTCTCAATCATTCATTTAGTAAGTTTCCTTGATTAAATTTTGGCACACTCTTGTGACAAACTCTTGATATTGCATGATGATTATGTGTGGATGATCATAGTGAAGATACCCATGAGGTAATGACCTTGCATTAGTATGAGAATTAGGGTTAGGTCGTTTGGCTTTCCCTTGCATGATTTGTTTTTTGCTTTTGAGAATGCTTGTGTTGGGTTGTTATAGTATTTCCTTGTTGAGTTTAATGATTGATTTTTGGGTGATAAATATCCAAAATCATGTTGGAATTGGAATTTAGGGATATTCGTATGTATTGTAATGTGCTAATTTATGTTACCATTGTACAAAGCTTTATTGGACTCTCTTTAAATCTCCATGGTTGTAATGTTATTGATGAGCATGAGTTTAGAGATAAGTCATTCTTGGGTGTAACTTGAATGTATTTGGAACTATGTTTGACGTTGGGGTAATAGTGGATATTTGGCATGATTCTTATTGGGTTTAATTATGTGTCTGTGATTTTATGTTGCTTCGATGCTGTTAGTTATTGATTTGAATGAGTTTTTGTTCTTGTGGAAAGGTTACATACACCCTAGGTTCCTTCTATTTCCTTCTATAAGGACCCACTACTACTCGCAATCTACCTAACGAGTCTTAGTGGCCCCTTGTAGGAAGCAACAGTCACCTAGGGTTCCCTAACTCTTGCCATACGAGACCTATCTATGATTCATAGTGTCTACTACAAATTGTAGTAAGGGACTCATAGGATCTGCCTCACTTTGAATTGTATTTTGTTCCTTACTACGAGCTCAGACTACGACTTGTAGGTCATATTATGAGTCATACCGTAGTCTCGTATCTATTATCAGAATGTTATTTTTTAGGTACATGACTCGTATAAACCCTACGAGTCATACATTTGCCTCGTACCTATAGATCTGCATCTGATTCAGTGCACTATGATTAAGTTTTCTTTTATTATTATTGTTACTCTTTATTGATTCATCTTTATGGTTCCCATTTGATTCAAGAATTATGGTGCTCAGTGTATATTTTGGGTTTGGATTTTCAGGACATATGGCACTGAAGGTGAGAAAAGAAGTTGTTAAAGCTTTAGGGCGGCAATTGAGGGATGACCCTTCTGATGAAGAGCAATCGGAGGGATCTATGGAAGTCTATAGAGACCGCATAGACCTAGAGGCAAATGGGCCTCGACCCATGCCCGCGCTGCACTAGTATCGATGGAAGTTACTAGCCCCTCTCTATCTAAAGAGAAGGGCGATAAAGACGGCTCAGATGATGGCCTCTCACTTTTCAAGTCAGGGTCTATAGAGGCATCTCAAACCTAACCTAAGGGGGATAATTCTCAACTTTTGCCTGATCCTATTACTACTGTCACTTCCACAGACCCCAGAAATACTAGATGGTGTGCTCCAAGAATGAAGGAAATATATGACAAAGGCTTAGAAACAAAGGGTCAAGGGAAGCCTGTTCGACAATTACACGAGGAGTCAAGACTCAACAACTCCAAATTGAGTAAGGTACCAGATTTGGGTGGCAGAGATCAACTGTCACGGGCTTGGATGGCTATCACAGAAGCTGGGCAAGTATACTCCATATCTGGTGCGAGAATTTTATGCCGCCTATTATGCCACTATTCTCGAAGATCTTCCTAGAGGGAAGAAAGGTATAGAGCGGCAGAGGTTCCACGAAGTTCTAGTCTGGGGTGAAATTATTGATATATCAGAGGAGACTATTAGGAGGGTCCAGTTCGGGCAATCTACAGAGCACCCCGTTCCACCGCTAAATATGATAATTGGATTGTAAAAATTAGGAAGGCCATGAATGAGAAAGATGTTGGGTTAAAAATAAAGCTACCTCAGGTGAATAGCAGGCTAGATTTGTGAGGGGCGCTGAGCCTACGTGGGTCATAAACCACGTCGATCTTATTGTGAAGTCCCACCTCTTATTCTAGGCAAAGTTTTGGTGGTCTATTATTCGTTGGCGCATCAAACCTACATTTAAGGATAATGTGATCACACTAGAGAGAGTTGTGCTACTAGTTAGAATCCTAGCTGGCTATGAGATTGACTGGCTCACGTTAAGGCAAAGCAGATCCATGAGTCAGCGATCCGTACCCAAACTGCATTGCCTTTTCCTATTCTACTACATAGATTATGCAATGCAGTAGGGGTACATGTTTCTGTCCACCTAGACCTATATGTAGAGGCCCTGTGCACAATGGATCCCAGCCTAATCAAGGCACATGAGAACTCGGTAGCCCTACAAAGAGCAACTTAGCCTCCCATACAAGAGCCATTGCCCGTTGGGCCACAGACTCAAGACCAGACTCCAGCCACCACCAGTACTACTCATGCTACTTTAGAACTGTCTCCAGCTGTTGAGACTGAGTCGATGCCATCTTCCAGCAAACCTGCACCAATACCTCATGCTACACAGGTTGATTCTGCAAATTTTTCTCTTATGTCTGCTTTTGCTTTTCAGGCGTTGGTGCATAGGGTGGCGAAGACGGAGTTTAAATTGAGTAGGTTAGCTGGCTAGATCAGACCATGGGTCTATTAGGCAGTCCATGACTCGAAGGAGAGGGCCATGGCATACACTCATGAGTTGATAGATGATAGAGTCAGAGCAGTGGATGCCAAAGTAGATGCCTTTTAGGATCAAGTCCAGAAGAGACTCGAGGATACTCAGCCTGCTGACATGATTATAGCGACAAAAGAGTTGGCCAAGTTCAAGGCCGACTTGTTGACGATGCTAGCAGTCTCGATACAAGTCCTAGATGTGGCATCGGTGAATGATAATATATTTAATTTATTCAATGATCATCCACATACCCACGGGAAAAGGCCTCTCTAGAGTGATGACCCATACGTGAGCCAGAAGAGGCCCAAGATTGATGATGAGGTTATAGTACTGGAGGGGCAGATTACGGAGGTGGTGGTGCAATAGTCGTTAGATATGGCAGCTATACAGAGACATAGGGACCAGAAATAGCACGATGAGCCAGGAGCTCAGGTACAACTACAACCCGAACAACCGAGGAGGAGAGTGCACCCAGGAACCCCAGGATCAGATGGATGTCGGTGCTTGAGCACCATTGTGTTTGATATTTTTTACCCCTGTCCTTACATGCTACTTATGTATACTTTATCCTTTGTGTTACACAATATTTTCCTTATGTCAATTTTTGGATACTTTTAAATATTATGTTTTAACTATGGTTTGGATGTTTGGTTTTAACTTTTGGTTTTTAATATATATGTACATATATGTGCTTACATTGAGGACAAAGTATTTTCTGTTGGTGGGGTGTGGGAAGTTATGGATTAGGGTGAAGTCTGAGTAACCTCAAGTTTATAACTTCCCTTATTTTTATCCGAAGGTTTTCTTGCTGTGTTTCTTTTTTCTTGTGGATGTTTTTAAGTTCTGTTGAAACCGGTATTTTTAGGTAGTGTAGATGATTTGTAGATATACAGTAGTTACTATCTTTTTTATGTGCTTAATTGTATCATATTTACATATTGCTATGTGCTTTTGGTTATTAGTCGTGTTTTCATATCTAGTTTATTCTGCTTATGAGTTTTTAAGATGAGGGTTCACAGGAAACAACCTCTCTACTTCTATGAGGTAGTGGTAAGGTTTGCGTACATTCTATCCTCCCCAGACCCCACTTGTGGGATCCCATTGGGTATGTTGTTGTTATTGTATAATAGTTACTATCTTTTGTCATACATATAATCTTAAAATGATTTTTGAATGTTTTAAAAATTTGGTACCCTAAAAATTTTTGAGATTGTTGGTTATTTTTATAGTCATGCATGTGATTATCTGGAAATGTTTGTTCTGGTAAGGAGAAGGAAAATTGATGCTTGAAGCATGACTTATGAGTCTATACTTGATTGTGTATGCAATGTCGTGTGTGTGAGTTTATTTTGCCATATTCATGTATTATTTATGGACTCAGAACTTGCCTTATTACTCTAAGATTGGACTGGTAATTTTGTTGGATTGGGAAAAGATCTTAGGCCATTGTTCTTTTAGTGAAGTCCAACTTTCTTTAAATGACCGACAAAATATGATAGTTGATCCCTTGTTCCAATTGTTTGAGCCTCTCATGTACCAGTCTTTCTTAACACCTAGATAGCTTAACCTGGTTTTATGAAGTACCCTACTACTGGCCCTGGTCTATCCTTGAACATGTGAACCTTGATTGAGGCTAAAAGCCTAAGTTGAGGGTGGCTACAAATTGTGGCTCTGGTTTAGGGAATAGATATTATATGCTTCACCTCAGGCGAAGGAAAGAAATGAAAAATTCATATGTCGGGTGAGAAAAAAAAGAATAGTTGCCTTGGAATGACGAGGATAGCAGAAAAATAGTGAGGTAAAAAATAAGGCATAGCTGAAAAAGAGAAAGAGAGCACCTGGGAAAATCTTGAAAAGGAAGAATAATGGTGGATTTATTGAAAATGGTTGAGTCATGAAGGTAAAAGTGTTGATAAACATGGTTCAAGGATGGCTTTTAGTCATTACTTGCCTAAAATGCCATACTAAAGCCCCATGAGCCTATGTTACAATTGATTAAGTCCTAAAGTGATCTGAATCCACTTTGTCATCAGTTCGGAAGTTGAGTATAGAGGCAAGCTTATGGTGTTAGTCATTTTGTATGAATTTCATTAATGAGAGTGAGAATGCTTGCATAGTCCCTGAATTTTAGATGCACCTTGAGTGAGAGAGAGGGACTTCTTTTCTGTGAGGGCATTGGTACTGCATCATTAGCATATGACTAGTCCTGTGATTGTAGATTGTTGATACTCCATCGTTTGTCATAGTTGGATTGCCGGATACATCTTTATGTTATGGTCTACTTAGTAGCTTCGTAGTCAGTTTTTGAAAACGAGAGTTGGGTACCTAAATTAGAGTTAAGTAATGTATATGCCATTAGAGTAGCTACTATGTGTTTCTAATTTTCTGCCTAAATTGAGTCAGCTCTTTAGGACAAGCAACAATTCTGAGTTCAGGGTGTTAATGTGCAGTCAAAATACAACACATTTGATGCAAACAAAGGATCTTGAAAGTTCTTAATGTGACTTTTTATGGTTTTTATGTTGTATTTGTAGAAAATATAGGTTGGCATAATTTTGGGAGAAGATTGTTGATTTTGCTGAAGTACAGGACATACGATCCATTCTACGAGTCGTAGGCCAAGCTATGTGTCATATGCTGATCTCGTAGCAATAATCTGTGAGCAAAATCAAGAATCTGCTAAGTGGAGGTCAGCCTTACGAGGCGACTCTATGAGTCATAGGTCTCACTACGACTCATATAGGCAGGATCATAGCAAGAAACAGAGAGCTAAAAGTTTGGACGTAGAACTGAAGGCCTAGACTACGAGAGGAGTATACGAGTCATAGCCTAAGCAATGACTCGTAGCAGTGATTCATAGAAGTAAATTCCAAAATCCCAAAAGCTGACCATAAAATCCCAATTATGGCTCGTAGGTCATCCTACGAGTCGTACCTGTGAGACATACCTGCTGGCCGCTATCTTTTCTATTTAATTTTTAGGGTTAAATTGTAAATAGTATAAATATTTAATGATAGGGTTTTAGAAGCATGGTTGAGACATTGATTATTAGGTAGAACACTTTGAATATTCTCTCTTGAATATTCTAAGGGTTTTTTCTAAGGTTTAGTGTATATTCTCATTTTTAATTTTGAAAACCCACTTTTGGGGATTGCAAAAACTCACATTGTACTCATTCTCCATTAAGCCAAGATTGTGGTTTGCAACTTGTGGTGTTCTTGTTCTTCATTGTTGTGGGAAAATTCAACTATGTCTTCTAACTTCATCGTTGTTGATTTTGCCTTAGTCATGAGTAGCTAAGCACCCACAACTTGGGGTTGTGGGAACCATGAGTAGTTGACTTGAAATAACCTAGACTTTGTACATTTCTTTGATTAGGGTTTTACATTTATTGTTAATTTCCCTTCATTTTCATTTATATTTGGTGGTGGCCAACACCAAAACCTGCCTATTATCACGATCCCGACCAAGGTAGTGACGAATAGGAAAAGGAAAGTAGATGACAAGATTCGATTGATGTGTTCTCGTCTAATCAACCAAACTTGACCAAGGGGAGGTTGATTGGGATAATGGGTAACGATTAGTTGGCACACCATGGTTCTCGACCAAGCGCCATGGTGAAATTCGACCTTCACCTTCACAAGAGGGCTAGAAGAACCTAAGTTACCATCCTAGATGTGAATTCCCAATTAGAGTTATGTTGTCTAGGGTAAATGAGTCAACGAATCATGGAGAACACAATTCCCGAGTTGTCCCTAAATTTGTGTATCTTCCCATATAATTAGCATGGTGTGTACTTTTATTTTTCTTCTTAAATCACAAAATAAAACCCCCATTTAGAGATTTTAGTAATTGGTGCTCAAAATGATTGATAGTGAATCTACATAGTCAAGCCCTGTATTCCCTATAGATTCGACTATAACCTCAGGTTAGGTTTATTGTTGATTGCGACTGCTTCTTTTTTGGAATGTGAACATCACCCCTCCTCAAGCTCCTGAAGATGGGGGAGTGATCCATGATAAGTTACGAGATGATATCACCATGTTGGCTCATGCTATGACCAACAAAATTAACCAAGTGGCCAAAGCTCGTTATGCTCCAACTCCAAGTTCTAGGGTGAGGGATTTCACTAGGATAAACCCACCGAAGTTCCATGGGTCCAAGGTGGATGAGGATCCCCAAGAATTCATTGATGAGGTGCATAAGGTGTTTTCCATTTTGGGGGTTAATTCTAAGGAAAAAGTGCAGTTGGCAGCCTACTAACTTAAATATGTGGCTCAAATATGGTTCACTCAATGGAAGATGGAGAACGGGAATGATGATGTTATTCCTTGGGAGGAGTTTAAAACAGCATTCCTCAACTAGTTCTTTTCTATGAGCTAAGGAAAGTGAAGATGATGGAATTTATGAACTTTAAGCAATGGGCCTATGAGTGTGGGGGAGTATGCCCTCAAGTTTAACCAACTCACTAAGTATGCCCCATAATTTGTTACCGAGCCATGGTCAAGGATCAAAAAATATTTGTCGGGTGTATCCGAAGAGTCAATAAAGAGTGTCATACCGCCATACTCATACGTGATATGGATTTGTCCTACCTCATAACATATGCCGAACAACTATAGGGGAAAAGCTTAGGAAGAGAAGGAGTGGTGAGTCCAAGAGGGCTCGTTTTGAAGGTGGATTCCAAAATTCCAAGGGTGGTCAGTTTCCTCAAGGCCACAAGTTTGAAGGCCAAAGGTCTTCCAAAGATTCTAATAGAAGGTTTGCTAATAACAATCCTAGATTGCAAGGTGGTGGTGGTGTGGTGCCTAACCCTATCTGCCAAAGGTGTGGTAGGATCCATAATGGCGTATGTTTGAAGAACTCTTTTGCTTTCTATGGTTGTGGAGAAGTGGGTTATGAGGTGATTCATTGTCGTTATACTCACAATAAAGTTAGAGACGATTATCCACAAGGCCAAGGTGCAAATGCGGGTCAAAAGGGGAGAGGAGGATAACAAGTGGGTGTTGCAAGGTAAAACAGATTTTATGCACTTCAAGGGATACAAGGGGTATATGACGTGCGTAATGTCGTCATCTATAACGACCCCAAAAAGTGCCCAAAAATATGCCTTAGAATGTCTAAAATTTTAATTTTCATATATATAAAAATTCATTTGTTATTGCAATAATCTGACTTCATATTCTTGTTCAGGGGGTCCAAATTAGGGGGAAATGGGTCTAACCCCAATTTTAGAGCAACCGTAGCAAAATATAATTTTTCCAAAATTTCTATTTCCAGAGGCAGTCCACGACAGCTACGCGACATGCCTCTGTCGTGGAGCAGTGTTAATTTTTCCCAGTTTTATTGTCTCGGTCCAAGATTTTTAAGTCATGGGGCCAAGTGTTTCCATACGTGCTTTTACCAATACTCAGCCTTCTTTCACCCTCAAATCATCCTAAACATTCCCCAATACTCACTCAAACCCTTAGTCTTATATTTCTCTCAAGATCCAAGTCCCAAACCCTCATCCCAAGATAAGGTTCTTCTTCAAAGCTTCAAGTCTCTATCTCCAATCTTCACCAAGTTCACCTCTAAGCCAATGTATGTAGGTTTCTTTCATGGGTTCCTTTCACCCTTGATACCCAAGCCTCCTTTTATATAAATTGTATAATTTAAAGTTGATTTACAAATGGATCTTGATTATTATGAAATTCACTTCACACTATGTTAAAGCTATGTAAAGTTGTTATTGTTTTCCTATGTTTGAGCCATAAATCTTTGATCTACTGTAAGATTTTAGAAGGGGTTTTGATATATATGTCTTGAGGGTGTTGCAAGGTGTTGATTGATGGTTTTACAATGGATTTTCTTATATGATTTCATTCCTCTATTTCATGGTTTTATACTAGCATTACACACCCTCAAAATATTTGATAAAATGTCCGGATGTGGTTTCTTGAGGAATTAAAGGCCCAAAGCATGAGATATGATATGAATAGCTATATGATGATGAAATGATCTTATGTTATGATATACTCTATATAAAGTGTTGTATCAGACAATGCCCAATTCGGGCGGACATGAGCCCAGGTAACCATGTTAGGGGTTTATAATCATCAACCATGCAAGGGGTTTATACTTCGTCACCGTGTTGGAAAGGTGTGATTACCATCAACCAGTTGATGGGTTTATATCACACAACCACCAAGAGGTTTATACCTTGAATAGCTAGATTGGTCTCTTCTACATATATAATATCCTATATGAGCTTGAGTTACTTAAGCATGTTTTACTTAAGCATTGATCATGCATGTCATATTGTATATTATGCCTATTACTTAATATTATGCATTTTGGTTATGATGCCAATCTATTTTTACATTGCATCCTATATACTTAGTACATTCAAACATGCTGATGCATACTCTATGCCTACTTGATTTCATCATGCAGGAACCGATCCCCAAGTTGATCATCCTCCTTCACGTGGCTAGTTCAGTGCTATTCAAGCTAGTGGGTAAATTATCTACTCCGGGGACCTAGTCTATGTTTCTTCTATATATATTGGGACATTCATGTTTACTGTTTATATTGACTATGAGGGTGAGCCCGGTTACTTTGTCTTCGCCTTTGCTCTTATCTATGTAGTAGAGGTGGTTGTTGGACATGTTATGTACCTAGGAAATGAGTTAACTCTTGTGTATTAATTATGATGATATTGAAGTGCTTTCCCTTAGCTCCAGTTTCCCCATTTTTTTATCTTATGATACTTGATTAGTGTTTTTGCGACCAAGGATCTGTAATGATGCTCTAAGAGGCTTGCTTGGGGTCCCTTTGGGTTCCCCTTGCGCCGTGACTTGTCTAGGCCCTAGGCTTGGGTTGTGACATCACCGGTATGTGAAAGGTTTTTTTATTTTGATGTGTATGTATTGATAGACCTAGGTGCCACTCTTTCTTTTATTACTCCTTTTGTTGCCAAAAAGCTTCATATTAGCTGCGAATTGTTGTGTGAACCTTATGAAGTGTCTACCCCCGCTGGTGAATCCATTATTACTAAAAGGGTCTATAAAAATTGTCCCATGTTCATTTTGCATAATATCTTGCCTTGTGATTTTGTTGAGTTAGATATGGTGGATTTTGATGTCATTCTTGGGATGGATTGGTTACATACATATTATGGTTCTATTAATTGTAGAACCTCTAGGATTAAATTCCATTTCCCTAATGAACCTATCCTCGAGTGGAAAAGTTGTGATGTGGTGGTTGAGGGTAGATTCATTTCTTGCCTTAAAGCCGAAAAGTTGATTTCTAAGGGTTGTCTCTATCATCTTGTGAGGGTTAGTGATATTGAGTCCAAAGTCCTTCCTATTGAGTTGGTTTCGGTGGTTAATGAGTTTCTTAATATCTCTCCCGATTAGCATCCCGGTGTTTCTCCCTAATGGAAAATGGACTTTGGTATAGACCTTCTTCCTGATACTAAACCCATTTCTATTCCCCCTTACCTTATAGCCCCGATGGAGTTGAAGGAGTTGAAGGAATTGAAGGAGCAATTGAGGGATTTGTTTGAGAAGGGTTTTATAAGGCCTAGTAAGTTACCTTGGGTGTACCGATGTTGTTTGTGAAGAAAAAGGATTGTTCTCTTAGAATATACGTTGGTTACCAGCAACTTAATAGGGTCACCATTAAGAACAAGTATCCTCTACCAAGGATTGATGACCTTTTTGATTAACCTTAATGGGCTAGTCACTTTTCTAAGATTAATCTTCGGTCCAGGTATCACCAAGTGAAAGCGATGGAGTGTGACATTCCCAAGACGGCATTCTAGACTAGGTATAGGCACTTTGAGTTTGTGGTTATATCCTTTGGAGACAAGGATCTTAGCATAGATACATAATATGTCTAACAAACACCTCTATTCATAGATAAGAACGGGGGCCAAGACAAAGTAATCGGGCTCACCCTCATGGTCAAAATAGATAATAAAGAAGAATGTCTCAATACATAATAGGAGAAGCATAGACTAATGTCCCCGAAGTGGATGATTCACTAACTAGCTTGAATAGCACCGAACTATCCTCGTGGAGGAGGAGGATGATTAACTTGGGCACCGGTTCCTACATGGTAACATTATGTAGGCATAGAGTATGTATTAGTACATTTCAATGTACTAAGTATGTAGGATGCAACGCAACAATAGATTGATATCATAATCAAAATGCATAATATTAAGCAATAGGCAAAGTATAATAATATGGCATATATGATCAATGCTTAAGTAAAACATGCTTAAGTAACTCATGCTCATATAGGATATAATATGTGTAGGAGAGACCAAGCTAGCCATTTAAGGTATAGACCCCTTGGTGGTTGTATGGTATAAACCCTTCACATGGTTGATGATAATCACACCTTATCAACATGGTGGCGAAGTATAAACTCCTCACATGGTTGATGAGTACAAACCTCCACCATGGTTATCGGGGCTCTTATCCCCTCTGGATCAGGTATGGTCTAATGCAGCAGTTTATATAGAGTATATCATATTTGTAAGCTCATTTCATTATTATATAGTCATTCATATTATATCTCATGCTTTGGACCTTCAACTGCTCAAGAAACCACATTCGAACATTTTATCAATCAATTAGAGGGTGTGTAATGTTAGTATAAAACCATGAAATATAGAGATGAAATCATGTAAGAAAATTTATTGTAAAACCATTAATCAAACCCTTGCAACACCCTCACGACATATACGTCAAAATCCCTTATCAAATCTTACACTAGATCTAAGATTTACAGCTCAACACATAGTAAAATAGTCATAACTTAACATACTTTTAACATTGTATGCAGTGAATTTCATAACAATCAATACACATTTGTAAATCAACTTTAAATCATGCAATTTGAGTAAAAAGAGGCTTAGGTATCAAGGGTAAAAGAAACTCACATACCTTAGCTTAGAGGTGAACATGGTGAAGATTGGAGATGGAGACTTGAAGCTTGAAGAAGAACCTTGAAGGAGAATCTTAGCTTGGGATGAGGGTTTGGGACTTGAGTTTGGGGAGTGAAAATATGACTAAGTGTTTGAGTGAGTATTGAGAAATATTTAGGATGATATGGGGGTGAAATTTGGCTAAGTATAGGTAAAAAGACATTTGGAAATACTTAGGCCAAACACTTAGAAGTCTTGGACCGAGCTAAAAAAAACAGTCCCCAAAATGTGATGGGGCATATTGTGAGGGCAACGCAGAAACCCCACTAGAATTTGCATTCTTGGAATTTCATAATTGCTAATATTTTGCTCTTAAATTGGGGTTAGACTCTTTTTCACCTAATTTCGACCCCCTGAACAAGAATATGAAGTCAGATTTTCAAAATATCAAATGGATTTTAAGATATGTGGAATTTAAAATTCTGAGCATTTCGAGGCACGTTTTTGGGTACTTTTTGGGTCATTTCAATATCTCCCCCTTGGGAACATTCATCCCAGAATGTAAAGGATACGTACAAGAAAATAATGATGATAAATAAATCAGCCCTAACTAAAATGCAACATTACATTTAAAACACCATTTACAAAATCTCAATATGAGTGTAAAATCATCATGGCTTGCCAACTTAAACTTGAATGCATATGAATGATATAGCGGCTGAAACATAGGACTTGAATCACATAGAGGACTTATAATAAGTATCTTAGGCTTGAGTAGAGTGGAAAATATAAGGATACCTCTTTCATATATCCACTTCAGCCTCCCAAGGAGTGCTTTCGATTTGTTGGTTCCTCCGAAGGACCTTAATAGATGTCACCTCCTTCTCCTCAATTCCTTTACTTGCCTATCCAAAATCTGAACCGAAATCTCCTCATAAATCAAGTTACCCTCAACAACACCTAACACATCAAGAGGCATAATAGCATTAGGATCACCAAAACATTTTCTCAACATAGAGACATGGAACACCGGATGAACTAAATCCATTTCACTAGGCAACTTCAACTCATAAGCTACCTTGCCAACCCTTTTCAAGACCTCATAAGGACCAATATATCTTGGACTCAATTTACTTTTTTTACCAAAATGGGCCATACCTTTTATTGGAGAAACCTTTAAGTAAACCCAATCAACCACTTTAAATTCAAGGTCTCTTCTTCTCGCATCGACATAAGATTTTTGATGATTTTTGGGCTATTCTTCAACCTTTCCCTAATCATTCTAATCTTCTCAAGATCATCCATAACCAGATCCAGTCCCAATAAAGCTACCTCCCTAACCTCAAACCAACCAACCGGTGACCTATAATGTCTCCCATAAAGAGCTTCAGAAGGAGTCATACCGCTACTCGAATGGTAGCTATTGTTGTAGGAAAACTCAATCAAAGGAAGATGGTCATCCCAACTACCGCTCAACTCCAATATACAAGCCCTTAGCATATCCTCAAGTGTTTGAATGGTCCTTTCGGTTTGGCAATCTGTTTGGGGATGAAAAGCCAGCCTTTGATGTTTGGCTTTAACTTGTTGACAACTATGGCAACCGAAAATGAATTTGGCAATGTCCATCTTCATGCCTCCCCACCAATATACATCCCTGAAGTGTCTATACATTTTGGTGGAACCGGGGTGGATAGAATAAGGAGAATATGGGCCTCATCAAAAAATTTCTCCCTCAAACCATCAACACATGGCACACACAACCTACCTTGGTACCTAAGGGCACCATCTCCCCCTTAGGAGAAAAGGTTTACTTTGCCCTCTATCACTTAGGCCTTCAATTAAAGCAAGGAGGAGTTAAGATCTTATTTTGCTATCACATCATCAACCAAGGAAGATTTGAAACCATCAACAAAAACAACACTATCACCTACTTCCTCGAACCTAACACCCAACCTAGCCAATCTATCCACCTCTCTAGCCATTTCCCTATCACCACCATCAAGATGAGCTAGGTACCTATGGATACCCGACTCAAAGCATCCACCGCCATATTTTCCTTACCCGTATAATAATGCACACTTATACCATAATCTTTGAGAAGTTCTATCCACCTTCTTTGTCTCAAGTTGAGATCTTTTTGAGTGAAGACATATTAAAGGCTCTTATGATCGGTGAATACATCAACATTCACCCCATACAAGTAATGATGCCAAATCTTTAATACAAACACAGCGGCAGCCAACTCTAGATCATGGGTAGGGTAGTTCCTTTCATGTACCTTTTGTTGTCTAGAAACATAAGATATGACCTTACCATTTTACATTTGCACACAACCCAAACCAACTCTAGATGCATCACAATATACAACAAAACCCTCAAGCCCATTCGATGGTGGCAATATAGGAGCAAACACAAGCCTATCTTTAAATGTTTGAAAGCTCCTCTCACACTCATCAGTCCACACAAACTTAACCTTCTTTTGGGTTAATTTTTTCATAGGGGAAGCAATGGAGGAGAATCGATTCACAAATCTTCTATAGTAACCCACAAGGCCCAAGATGCTCCTACTATCCGACGACCAATTTCTAATCATATCGGTTTTCTTAGGATCCACTTTTATACCACCCGCCAACACCACATAAACCAAGAACGTAACCTCCTTCAACCAAAACTCATACTTGTCATATTTGGCATATAATTTCTCTGCCCTCAACCTTTGCAACACAACCCTCAAATGACCCATATGCTCCTCCCTACTATGTGAATATATCAATATATGATCAATGAAGACCACAACAAAGGAATCAACGTAAGGTTTGAAAACCCTATTCATTAGATCCATGAAGATGGCCAATGCATTACTCAACCCAAAAGACATCACAACAAACTCATAATGCCCATATCTAGTCTGGAAGGTCATCTTAGGAATATCACACTCCCACACCCTCACTTGATGTTACTCGGACCAAAGATCAATCTTAGAGAAGAAGCTAGCCCCTTGCAATTTGTCAAACAACTCATCAATCCTCAAAAGAGGATGTATACTCTTTATTGTGACCCTATTGAGTTGCCAGTAGTCAATCATATTCTAAGTGACCCATCCTTCTTTTTGACAAACAATACCAGAGCACCCCAAGGTGATTGACTAGGTCTAATAAATTCCTTTTCCAACAAATCTTTTAATTGCTCCTTTAACTCCTTCAACTCTGTCGAGGCCATATAGTAAGGGGGATTGGATATAGGTAGAGTATCAGGATGGATCTATGACAAAATCTATCTCTCTTTCGGGAGGGATACCAGGAAGGTTATTTGGAAAGACATCAAGAAACTCGTTTACAATAGGGATCGACTCAATAAAAGGGATTAGACTCCACATCTTTAACCCTCACAAGATGACACAAACACCTCCTAAAATCTATCCCAAGTATGACATCAAAATCAATCATGTATAATTCAACAAGATCACAAGGCAACAATTATGCAAAATGTAAATGGGACAATTTCTATAAATATTCTTAGCAACAATAGAGGCATTAATAGGAGTAGACACTTCATATGACTCATGTAACTACTCGGGGACAATATGGACCTTTTTATTAACAAAAAGGATAACAAAGAAAAGAGTAGCACCCTGATCAATCAAAGTATACACATTAAAGTCAAAGATTTTTAACATACCGGTAACAACATCGGGGACCTCACCAACCTCTTACCTTCCATGTAGAATATAAAATCAATTGTACCTTGGGGAACCACCTTGAGGACCACCTCTCTCCAGTGGGACTGTATTAGCACCCTGGACCTTGCCACGATTTCTTGGACAATCTACCTTCTTGTGACCAAGCTCCCCACATTCATAGCATGCATTAGAACCCTTCAAACACGGGCCTCCATGGCTCTTTCCACATTTAGGGCACACATTAATAGGAGCCACCCCACCAACACCTTGAGGCCTAAGAAATTCATTGGAAAACCCCCTATTAGTAGCATGAGGAGGCCCTTGGCCTTGACAAAATTTAGCACCCTTTTGGAATTTACCCTTAAATTGGCCCCTCTTGGCCTCATGCCCCCTTCTCTTCCTCAATTTGTCCTCCTCTATTTGCTCAGCATAGGTCATTAACCGAGACAAGTCCATATCACTAATTAGCATGGCAGATAGGTATTCTTCAGTTACCAAGTCAGAGACCTGCATCATGAACATATTCATCCTAAATCTAGGATCAGCCACCAAATAAGGAGCATGTATTGAAAGTTGATTAAACTTGAGGGAATACTCCCTCACACTCATAACACCTTGTTTCAAGTTCATAAACTCCACCAACTTAGCTTTCCTAAGCTCAAGAGGGAAAAATTGGCTAAGGAAAGCTAATTTGAGCTCCTCCCAAAGCTCCACATTACCAACCCCCTTCTCACCCTTCCGTTGATCATACTATATTTGAGCTACCCCTTTCAGTTGGTACACCGCCAACTCTGCCTTTTTATTCAACCCAACACCCATGATATTCAACATTTTATAAACCTCATCAATGAACTCTTGTGGGCCTTCATCCATCTTTGACCCATAGAAAATCAAAGGATTCATCCTCATAAAGTCTCTTACCCTATCTCCTGAGGTAGTAACATAAGGGACTTGGGCCCCTTGATTGACTTGGTTGGCCACAACTTAGGCAAGTATAATGAGAGCATCCCGGAGCTCACCATTGTTAGGTTGGTCCTAGGAGTTTGGGACCTTCATCCTTGAGTGTTTGGCATGATCTAGCATTGCAAAGAACAAACATTAGGGGAAAAGCTTACCTCAACACTATAGCACAACTTAGAACATGAAGAAGGGAAATATTTCCTAAAATATCTCATAGCCTCCTATTCATTGTCATGGCGCGCTTCACAATCATGAATAGGACTCTAATCGATGTGGTGTGTTTGACTTCGAGGATCTATCAACCTACTACTCTAATATAAATTTTTGCATGACCCAAGCCTAGGGCCTAGACATCACACGGTGCGAGGGGAACCTAAAGGGACCCCAAGCAAGCCTCATAGAACATCATTACACATCCTTGATTGTGAATCAAGAGACAAGAGACAAACTCATACTATTAACATCAAGAACAATAGAGCCAAGCTCTTAACATAGACACATAATATGCCCAATAAACATCTCTATTCATAGATAAGAGTGGGGGCCAAGACAGAGTAATCGGGCTCACCCACATGGTCAAAATAGACAGTAAAGAAGAATGTCTCAATACGTAATAGGAGAATTATAGACTAAGGTCCCAAAGTTGAGGGCTCACCAACTAGCTTGAATAACACTGAACTAGCCACATGGAGGAGGAGGATGATCAACTTGGGCACTAGTTCCTACATGGTGACATCGTGTGGGCATAAAGTATGCGTTAGTACATTTGAATGTAATAAGTATGTAGGATGCAATGCAACAATAGATAGGCATCATAATCAAAATGTATAATGTTACGCAACATGCATAGTATAACAATATGGCATGTATATTCAATGCTTAAGTAAAACATGCTTAAGTAATTTATGCTCATATAGGATATCATATGTGTAGAAGAGACCAAGCTAGTTGTTCAAGGTATAAACTCCTGTATATTCAATGCTTAAGTAAAACATGCTTAAGTAATTTATGCTCATATAGGATATCATATGTGTAAAAGAGACCAAGTTAGCTATTTAAGGTAAAAACCCCTCGGTGGTTATGTGGTATAAATCCTTCACATGGTTGATGATAATCACACCTTATCAACACGGTGGCAAAGTACAAACCCCTCACATGGTTGATGAGTACAAACCCCCAACATGGTTACTCAGGCTGAGGGTTTCATCAGATTATATCATATACACAAGCTCATTTCATCATCATACAGTCATTCATATTATATCTCATGCTTTGGACCTTCAACTCCTCAAGAAATCACATCTGAACATTTTATTAAACACTTGGAGGGTGTGTAGTGTTAATATAAAACCATGAAATATAGAGATGAAATGATGCAAGAAAATCCATTGTAAAACCATCAATTAACAGGTTGCAACACCCTCAAGATATATATATATATATATATCAAAACCCCTCATCAAATCTTACATTAGATGCAAGATTTATAGCTCAAAACAAAGCAAACCAGTCACAACTTTACATAACTTTAACATAGTGTGCAGTGAATTTTATAACAATCAAGACCCATTTGTAAATCAACTTTAGATTATGCAATTTGAGTAAAAGGAGGCTTGGGTATCAGGGGTGAAAGGTACCCATGAAAGAAGCCCACATACCTTAGCTTAGAGGTGAACTTTGTGAAGATTGGAGATGAAGACTGGAAGCTTGAAGAAGAACCTTGAAGGAGAACATTCGCTTGGGATGAGGGTTTGGGACTTAAGTTTAGGGAGTGAAAATTTGACTAACTGTGTTGGTTAGTATTGGGAAATGTCTAGGTTGATATGATGGTTAAATTTGGCTAAGTATAGGAAAAAATACATTTGTGCACACTTAGGCCCAAGACTTAGATGTATTGGACTGAGATAAAAAAAAGTCCCCAAAATGTACTGGGGCGTATCGCAAGGGCAACGCGGAAACCCCACTGGAATTTGCATTCTTGCAATTTCATAGTTGCTAATCTTTCACTCTTAAATCAGGGTTAGACCCTATTTCACCTAATTTGGACCTCCTGGATAAGAATATGAAGTTGGATTTCTAAACTAGCAATTGGATTTTGAGATATATGGAATTTAAAATTTTAGGCATTCTGAGGCACATTTTCGGGCAGTTTTTGGGGTCGTTTTAATAAACCTAACCAAGGGTTAGGGTCGAATCCACAGGGAATACGGGGCTTAACTATATTGATCCACTAACAATTATTTCAAGTATCGATCACTATATTCTCAAGAATGGGGGGCTTGCAATTTCTAAGTGAAAAACAATTAAAAATACTACACTATTAGACGAGAACACATCAATAGAATCCTGTCATCTACTTTCCTTTTCCTATTCATCACTACCTTGGTCGGGATCATCATAGTAAGTGGGGTTTGGTGTTGGCCACCACAAAACAACATTCAAAATGAAAGTATAGATAATACATGTAAATACCCAATCGAAGAAATTCATAAAATCTAGGTTATTTCAAATTAACTCCTCATGGTTCCCACAACCCCAAGTTATGGGTGCTTAGCTACTCGTGGCTAAGGCAAAATAAAAATCAATCAATATAAAAGACATGATTGAGAGATTACCAAAAATAATGAAGAACAAAGACACCTTGATGTTGAAACCACAAGATTGGATTAATGGAAGTTGAGTACAGGTGATTTCAAATCCCTCCAAATGGGTCCTCAAAATGAAAAATGAAAATCTACACTAAATCCTAGAAATATTCTCTAAGGATATTCAAAGTGTTATTCAAAATCTGTAAAGTGTTGAATCTCCCTTCAAAAACCCTAAAATTAACTATTTATACTATTTATAGAAATACCCTAAAAATAAAATAGAAAATACAACAGGCAGCAGGTACGATTCGCAGTTACGACTCGTAGAGTGACCTACGAGTCATAATTGGGCTTTCGTACTCAGTACTTAGCATTTTGCACTTGACTGCTAGGATCCATTGCTAATAGTCGTGGTGTGTTCTATGAGTCGTACTGTCTTATCATAGTCCTTAGTTGCAGTTCTTGGTCCAAATTTTGGCAATATTATTTCCGGCTACAAGGCCCCTTCCAACGAGTCATAGTGAGGCATACAACTTATAGGTTAGCCTTGTATAGCTGACCTTTACTTTGCAAATTCCTAATTTTTGAACATTGTTTCTTGCTGTGAGGGCACACTAAAATTTGTAGTTTGGGCTACGACTCGCACGGTGTCTCGTATGTCCTGTACATCATCAAAATTTGCAATTTTGTCCCAAAATCATGCCAACCTATATTTTCTACAAGAACAACAAAAAAAAACATAAAACCATAAAAATTCACATTAAGAACTTGGAAAATCTCTTGTTTTAGGCATTAAATATTTTGTATTTGGACAGCACATCAGATAGTGAAGTGGAGGTTTTTCCCAAAAGGGGAGATAGTGCCCTTAGGTAAGAAGGTAGATTAGGTGTGTCAATTATAGGTGATTTGAAAGAATTGATCTTGAAAGAGGCCCATAATTCATCCTATTACATGCATCTTAGTTCTACAAAGATGTATAGAGACCTGAGGAAAGTGTTTTCATGGGGTGGTGTGAAGAGAGACATTGCCAAGTTCATATCCAGATGTCACAATTACCAACAAGTGAAGGCCGAACATCAAAGGTCGGGTGGCCTAGCCCAAGATACGGAGATTCCTACTTGGAAATAGGAAGAGATCAACATGGATTTTGTGCTTAGGTTGCCTAAGACTAGGAAACATTTTGACTCTATTTGGATTATTGTGGATAGAATAAGAAAGTCGGCTCACTTTTTACCAGTCAAAACTACTTATGGTGCCAAATATTTGGGTAGTTCATGACGTACATCCTCAAACGGATGGTCAAGCCGAGACGACTACCCAAATTCATGAAGATATGCTTAGAGCTTGTGTTTTAGAGTTTAAAGTAGTTGGGATGAGCACCATTCACTCATTGAATTTGCTTACAACAATAGTTACCACTCAAGCATTGGTATGGCTCCTTTTGAAGCTCTTTATGGTAGGCGTTGTAGATCCCCATTGGGTGGTTTGAAGTGGGGTAAATGGCTTTTCTAGGTTCAAATTTGGTCATGGAACCCTTGGAGAAGGTGAGGTTGATTAGGGAGAGAATGAAAATAGCCCAAAGTAGACAAAAATCATATGCCGATGTGAGGAGAAGAGATCTTGAGTTTAAGGCTGGTGATTGGGTTTATTTGAAATTCTCACCTTTGAAGGGTGTAGTTTGATTTGGGAAGAAGGAAAAGTTACGTCCAATATTTGTGGGTCCTTATAGAGTTTTGAAGAGGATTGGTAAGGTTGTATATGAGTTGGAGTTGCCTATAGAGATGGACATGGTTATATAGGTCTTTTATGTGTCTTTGTTGTATGCGTCTTCTAAAGTGACTTTGATTGTTTTGGGTGTTGTAGAAGATAATTTGACTTATGAGGAGGTCCTAGTGGAGATTTTAGATAGGAAAGTGAAGAGGTTGAGGAAAAAAGATGTAGCTTCCATCACGGTCCGTTGGAGGAACCAACAAGTTGAAAGTGTTGCATGGGAAGCCTAAGCGGACATGAGAAAGCAATATCCATATCACTTCTACTCTACTCAAGCCAAAGGTTCAAAGTTAAGTCCCCTATATGATTTCAAGTCTTAAGTTTTGGCCCTTATGTCATTTTGCATGCATTCATGTATATGTTGACAAGTTTGTGGTGATTTTTTACATTCATGTTGAGATTTTTGAAATGAAGCTTAAATGCGTTTGTTGTATTCATGCAGGGCTGAAATCTTCATGATTAGTTCTCTTATGTATGTTTCTTTGACATTCAGGGATGAATGTTCCCAAGTGGGAGATATTGTAACGCCCCAAAAATGTGCTCTGAAAATGCTCATAATCATAATTTCCATATATCTCAAACTTTGTGGGTGATATCAAAAGTTTGACTTCATATTCTTCATCAAGGGGAAAAATTGAGTGGAAAAAGGGTATAACCCCAATTTTAGAGGATCTGTAGTGAAAAATAATTTTCGTAAATTTTTACAAAATAGTGTATGTCCACGCCCAGGCCACAACGCGTCGTAATTTGCCTTTCGTATTGGGTCCGCATCATGGACCAGACACGAACAAATATAAGTTTTTCCTTAGTTTTTTATTTCAGCCCGAAGGCCTTGTGGTCATAGCCTCATGCCCACTTATGTGTGAAAATACCTATTCTTAGCCATTTTTCAAATCTATATCACTCAAGGCACTCTCAAAACCCTCTCCATGACTTAACCTGATATTTCATCCAAATTCAAGTGTCCCAAGCTTAATTACGGATCTCAAGAACTCCATTTATGCTTCAAGTCTCCTTCAAGTCTACATCAAGAAAATTCAAGTTTAAGGTATGAATCATGCCAACCTAGAACTCCATTTATGCTTCAAGTCTCCTTCAAGTCTACATCAAGAAAATTCAAGTTTAAGGTATGTGGGTTTCATCCATTAGGTCCTTTCACGCATGGAGCCCAATATCCCTTTTTATGAGATTCACATGTTTTCAAGTTGGATCATCTATGGGTATCTCTTATTATGAATTTTGATTATAAATTATGTTGGGGTCTTATGAAATGTTGATTGAATATGCATGTTTATCTATTTCAAGTTTATACTATGAAGTGGTTTTGTGTATTGAAAGTATGCATGTTTTGAGCTATGAAACTATGATCTACTATGAGATTTGATGACGGATTTTAAGGTATCTTACATGAGGGTTTTACTATATGTTGGTGGGTTGATTTAAATTGAATTTTCTCATATTATTTCACTCTTGAATTGCATGATTTTGAATTAGCATTGTACACCCGCCAAGTGTTTGATAAAATGTCTTGACAAGGATTCTCAAGTTATTGATGGCCTAGTACATCGTTTATAAGTCAAGTGACTATATGATGATTAAGGAATTGTATGTATGCATTGGATATATGAAAAGTTTCTGTTGTGTTGCAAGTTGACAACACTTTGTTAGGAGTTGACATGCCCAATCACCTTGTTGAGGAGGTGACATGCCTTGACAACCTTGTCGACGGGTGACATACTTGTACTACCATGTTGAGAGGTACCTTGACCACCTTATTGATGGGTGACATGATTGTTTTACCATGTTGAGGGGTAGATACCTTGACCACATAGTCGGGGGTGGCATGCCCGTACTACCATGTTGAGGGGTAGATACCTTGACCACCTAGTCGGGGGGTTACATGCCCGTAATACCATGTTGAGGGGTAGATACCTCAATCACCTTCCAAAGGGGTGACATGCCTTAGATTCCAAGTAATAGTTTGCTTGGTCTATGATTATAGTCCCTTCCTACAAATGCATTATGTTCTATATTTGCAATTTATATGATTTACAAGCATGCTTTACCTCAAGTATTGATCATGCATGCCTATTGATATTATACTTATCCATTGCTTATGATTATGCATTTTGACTATGTTGGCTTGTATCTTGTTGCATTGCATCTACATACTTAGTATATTTAAACATACTAATGCATACTCTATGCCTATATGATATTACCATGTAGGGACCGGAGCACCTTTTGATCATCCTCCACGTGGCTAGTTCGGTGCTTTGGAACATAAACTATGGTAAGTCCCTTCGGGTCCCCATTTGTCGTGTCACATCTAGGCCCTAGGCTTGGGTAGTGCCAACGGACGTTGTGTCTCTTTAAGCTCCATATTTGTGTCTGGGACTAGCATTTTTGTAATTCTTTGTCTATTACAACTCTATGATCATGGCCCTAAAGGCCGCATTCGCGGAGTTCATCTACTACCAGGTACTATTTTGTCCATTTCAGCTCTTTTTGGCTCCAACTCAGCTTAAATCTTTGTTTCTCTTTAGCATAGCAAAATCTAAACCATATGTACCTATAACATACACCATTCAAAGTAGAATTAAACTCAAGTTATGGGTTTAACATCACAAAACCATAAAAAAGAGTAAGAAATGAGTGCTACTTATGCACTCATCAAGGAATAGTTATGATACCTTTTGCTAGAGGTTCCCCAGGGGTAGATTTCAATAAGGTCAGTCTCCAGCCTATTCAGGCAATCCTACCCACTTTAGAGTGTAGCCAGACTCACTAGGGTGGTCCTAGTCTAGTTCAAAACTCATTGGGATTAGATTTATTTCTTACTTACTGCAGTTCGGTGATCATAGTCCATTCAACCTTGGGGTGTGATGCTTGTATCTTATTTGATCATTTGCACCGGGAGTTCCCTCAGCTATTATATCAACCATACCGACTTCACCCAGTGATAAGTTCAGATTCAAGGTCATGAAGATAGGGACCAAATTAGGTATCATGGAGATAGAGCTAAGGTCTAGGGCTGAGAAGTGTAGACAAGGCATGAGGGTGAGGAGTCAAGATAGGTATTCTGACTGACGGCCGAAGTAGAGGCCGATAGTGCAACATTAGCATTGCTCTAGCGAGGGCTGAAGTTGAGACATCAGATGATAGCATCAAAGTAGTATACATGTATGCCAGCAATAGGTTGCTCAGCTTATTTGATCTAGGTTCTACTTACTCTTATGTGCTAATACATTTTTCTCCCCGTTAGGCTATTGTTCCAGAGCTATAAGAGGTATTGTTGCATTTTTCCACCCTAGTAGTTGGTTTGTTAGTAGTTAATAAGGTATATCAGTTAGAGTTGTTAGTCCGGGTTGGCCTATCCCATCCGGCCTAGCCCTTACAGGCTTTGAAATTTGACGGGCCAGGTCAGGCTAGCCCATTTTTTTTTGTGGGCGAGAAAACAACAAGCCCAACCCATCAGTGTGTGGGCCGCGGGCCTTGTGTCAGCCCACTTTTTTTAAAAGTGTATTTTTAAAATTTTTTAAAAATTAAATTATAATTTAAAAATATTAACATAAATTTCAACAAGAAAATATTACATGATATTGGTGTTACTATTTGTAAACAAATTCATAAATAAAATAATCTTTATAATAATTATTAAGTTTGACCTCATGTAAAAATATAACTAGCTTAATGAAAATACTAATCTAATTGTTTTTCAATGATCACAATGCAAAATAAAAATACGTAATATTCAATCCATTAAAAAGTAAAAAAATGAATTTAAAAAGTTCATGAAACTTATGATCCATCCAACACCAACATGTTGTCTTCATCAAGTACACTTGAATTATCTTGCGGCAATGTTGGAACGTCTATATTCTCATCTATAGTTTATATGCAATATCAATTAGTTAAATATTAAAAAATATCTAAATTTAAGAACTATAAGATTTAAATGTACACAAAAAAATATTACCAATTTGATAAAAATCATGCAACCAATTTCGAGTAGTAACAAGTGTTTGAACATTCTCTTGATCGATTCAACTTCTATATTTGGTGAGAACACGTCCTCTAATGCTAAAAGATGATTCTGATGAAACAGTAGTAATAGGAATACTAAGTACATCACAGGCGATTATTAAAAGTTCAGGATATTTCTTAGAATAATCTTTCCAGTACATGATAACATCCATATCTTGAAACTTTTCATAATCAAGGTTTGATTCTTCTAAGTAAAGATCAAATTTTGACTTTCCATTGCTAGAAGAAGTTTGCTTCTCAAATGCTTTAAATTCCTATAAAGTTAATTGAATCTTCTAAGTAAAGATCTAATTTTGACTTTCCATCGCTGGAAGAAGTTTGGTTCTCAAATGCTTTAAATTCATATGAAGTTAGAAACATGAAAATAATTAATACATGCAATAATAATAATAATAATAATAATAATAATAATAATAATAATAATAATAATAATAATAATAATAATATATAAAAAAATATTTGATATCGTAGAAATATATTCAATTCTTTACATAAAAAAATTACTCACACTAAATACTTTAAATCCATTGGTTTTTCTCTTATCTTCACTTGATGTTGTCTGAGTAACAGAAGGAGCACTAACAACATTTTGCTTGTTTGCATAATATTCAAAAAGCTTATATAATTTATTCTTCACATGCATGACCTTCTTTTGTGCTGAAATAGAATCCAACTTAAAGTAACAAAAACTTAAAAATTGTAACTTCATGCGGAGATCAAGAATTGCTCCAAATGCAAGTACTATACTATATTGCTTGCAATATTTTTCAAACTTTTAATGCATCTTTGAAGCCATATCCTTAATAAATCTATCTTCATTATTTAACTTCTCTTTGAGCATGCATTCAATCCTTCAAATTTGCATAAAATACAAGTTAGAGGTTGGATAACTTGAACAAAAAATTAAATTTGTTATCTCATGAAATGGCTACAAGACTTCACATATTCTTTCAGCCCTTCTCCATTGATCAAATGTAGGAGAGTAAGCATAATTTTTATCATGTAAATTTAGACAAGAAAAAAACTTTTCATAAGGGAGAGCACTTTCAAGCATCAAATATGTTGAGTTCCATTGAGTTGACACATCTAAATGTAAACCAAGATTAGTTTGAATTCCATCTTTCATAACACATTGCTCAAATTTTTGGAATCTCTCATTTAATCCTCTAACATGCTTAGAACTTTCTCTAATTGCAAATAAGGAATTACTAGCTGCCTTTAAACCTTCTTGAACAATTAAATTTAAAATATGAGCTGAACAACACACATGAAAGAACTCACCATGACATATCAAACTATTTTGCAAATTAAGATGCCCTTTTAAGATATTTTACAAGCTATCATTAGCAGTTGCATTATCCAATGTAATAGAAAATACCATCTTGTCTATATTTCATTCTTTCAAGCAATCATATATAACAACAACCATTTCAACTCTACTGTGAGGAGGATACATATGACAAAAATTTAAAATCCTACAATTCAGTCTCCAATTTTCATTAACAAATTGAATTGTTAAACAAATATATCTGTCAGAAGAAGATGATATCCAATAATCAGAAGTTAAACATACCGTAATAGAAACTTTAGCCAATTCTTATTTCAATTTCTCCTTCTCTCTCGTATACACTTTTCTTATATCAGTAACATATGTGTTTCAACAAGGCATCACAACATATAGATTTATATAATTTATCCAATCTCTAGTCCCATCGTATTCAACAAAAGAATATGACAAATTGTGCTTAATTATTGTTTCAACAAGTTTTTCATGTTGTATTTGATCATCAATTTTTCTAAACTGCAATTTCCCTTCTTGATTAATGAACATATGACCTAAATCATGAAATTTAAGCATTGGATATACCTCCTTATGATGACGTAAATGTGATGTCCCGTAAGTTGTACTTTTTGGAGTTGTACCAATTTTAAAAATTGCAATTTTACAACCATCACATTTTGCTATTTCAATTCCATCTTCACCTATACCAATACTTGTGAAGCATTTTCACACATCTGATGTTGTTGATTTGCTTTTTTTTTCTTTGGTTCTACAGACTCAGTTACCTCCACTCTATCTTCACGTATATTATTTGTGTCATCCATTAATTATCCTAGCTTCCTATGGTAAAATAAATAAAAAGGTAATTAAAAAATATTAGACCAATTAAATGACTAAATGTCAATGACATGCTTTAATTTTATATTAATAATTTTTAAAAAATTCTAAGATTTTAAAACATAAACAGTAAAGTACAAATATTTATTGTTGATGAAATGTTATATTTGTAATATGAATATATCTGCATTCGGGTTGATATCAAATAATTCACTAACAAACAAAATATATTAGATTATAAACACAATTGTTATTGTAATATTAATTTTAGATTGTTGTGAGAATTTATAAATTTCAAATCTTGAATTTAATTATGCGTTTAAATACATCAAACATAGAGAGTGGACATTGAATACAGAATAAAATAATATAGTAAAAATAAAGTAAAATAAAAATATGTAAAGTACAGAAAAATAAAAGAAAGCAATCTCACTGTGCTTTGAAACTTGAATGGAGAATAAAATTGAATTGTGATTTCTTAAAAAATTATTTGAGTATTAGGGGAAGTGCAAGCCTATTTACGACTCGTGATTTGATCCATATGTCATGGATAGGTCTTGTTGGGAGACTTGGAGATATTTAAAATCTAAAATTCAAAATCATGAAGGGAGTTTACAAGTCATCCTTTAGGCCGCGAATCATACATAGGGGTCATATATAAGGTCATGAGAGGTAAAATTTTCCATCCTTGGAAAGGGTTCTATAAATATGAGTAGTAAATGAAATGACAATGCATAAAATGGTATCATAATGTGAGGATCAGAGACTGTTTTCTTAGGCAAACATTACAACTAGGATGAAATCATAGTTTACGTGTTGTAAGGGGATATATGACTTGTAGATCATGCTTGTGATGAAATCGATAGATTTTTAATGAAGACCTTTGGGAAATTTGTGAAACGCCCCAAAAAGTGCCCAAAAATATGCCTTGAAAATACCAATAATCATAATTTCCATATATATCTCAAAATCCATGTCTGATATTAAAAATCTGACTTTAATTCGTGATCAGGGGGGGAAAATTGAGTGGGGAAAGGATATAACCCTGATTTTAGAGCAATCATATCAAAATTTAATTTTTCAACCTTGGCAAAAAATAGTGGCGATCCGTACCCTTGGCGTGACACGGCGAGGGCGTAGATCAGTACATTTTTGTTACCAATTTTTTTTAGTTCGGCCTAAGGCTTTGAGGCTTTGAGGCTTTGGGCCTAAGTCTTCCTATGCATAAAAACACCTATACATAGTAATTTTTCAACCCCATATCATTCAAGACATTTCCCAAAACCCTCTCAAACACTTGATCAAATATTTCACTCAAAATCAAATGTCCCAAACTCATTCCAGATTTCAAGGAATTCATTCAAGGTTCAAGTCCTCATTAAATATTCATCAAGAAAATCTCTAAAGTTGAGGTATGTAGGCTTCAACCATTGGATTCTTTTATGAACTACGTTGGGGTTTCATAAAAGTGTTATTGTTTAAGCATATTTTGCGCTATGAATCTATGATCTATTTTGATATTTGATGAAGGTTTCCAATGTATATTCATGAGGGTGTGACCAAATGTTGGTGGGTTGATTTACATTAAGTTTCCTTGCATGATCCCTCTCTTGAATTTCATGATTTTGAACTAGCATTACACACCCATAAAGTGTTTAGTAAAATGTCCAGTTTAGGGTTCTTTTGAATATTTGATGATCTAATACATGGCCTATGAGTCAAGTGACTGTATGATTATGAAAGGAATGTATGAATTTGTCAATTTTATGAAAGTTATCTATAGTGTTGCATGTTAACCACACCTTATTGAGGGGGACCTATGCCTTAGTCACCTTGTCGAGGGGATGGGGTGCTAGGCCCATACTACCTTGTTGAGGGATATATACCTTGACCACCTTGTAGGGGTTGCTAGGCCAGTACTACCGTGTTGAGGGGTATATACCTTGACCACCTGGTCGGGGGTGCTAGGCCCATACTACCATGATGAGGGGTATATACCTTAACCATCTTATCAAGGGGTGCTAGGCCCATAGTACCAATTGAGGGGTAGATACCTCAATCACCTTCCAAGGGGGTGCTAGGCCTAGAATTACAAGTACTAAGTTGCTTTGTCTATGATTATAGTCTCTTCCTACACATGTATTATGTTCTATATAAGCATGTTTTATTTTAAACATTGATTATGCATGCCATGTTAATAATACACTATCTCTTGCTTATAATTATGTATCTTAATTTGTTGCTTATTATTTTTTGTATTGCATCCTACATAGTTAGTACATTCAAATGTACTGACACATACTCTATGCCTACATGATATTACATGTAGGAATCGGAGCTTCACTTGATCATCCTCCTCCTCCATGTGGCTAGTACTATCTCTTGATGCAAGTTTGGTGAGTCCTCCACTCTGAGGACAATAGTTATTGATCCTATGTTATGTAAAGACTCTTTTCTTATTTAGATGCTTATGACTATGAAGGTGAGATTGGAAAGTTGTCTTGGCCCTACCCAATCTATGCTAGAGGTGTTATTTAACAATTTATGTAATTATGCTTTAAGCTTTGACTCTTTGATTATTTAAGCTATGAAAAACTTCCCTTAGTCCCTTTATCCTAATTTTTATTCTATTATTGTTATTTAATTACTTCTGCGACTGTGGATGTGTGACTGATATCCTAAGAGGCTTGTTTGGGCTCCCTTTGGGTTTTTATTCGCCATGTCACGTCTAGGCCCTAGGCTTGGGTCTTGACAAACTTGATATCAGAGTGCTAGGTTATTAATGGTCTTCGACATCTAACACACTACATTGATTAGAGTCTTATTCATTGTTGTGAAGTGCAGACTTCTACATAATCTATGTCATGCTGTAGAAGTTAAGGGAAGGTTTTTCTCTAATGAATGTTCTTTGTTATTCTAGATCATGCCTATCCTAATAGGAAGAAGAGCTCACATACCCGAAGAACAACCAGCTCATAAAGAGTTCCAAGATGCTATATCCATGTTAGCATAAGCTATGACTAATCAAATCAATCAAGAGGCCCAACCCCCTCATGCTCTTACTCTGGCATCTAGGGTAAGGGACTTCATGAGGATGAACCCACCAGAGTTCTACGGGTCTAAAGTTGATAAATATCCTCAAGAATTTATTGATGAAGTGTACAAAGGGTTGTCAATTATGGGGATTAGGTCGGAGGAGGTGGCGGAGTTGGCAGCTTATCAACTCAAAGGGGTGGCCTAAATAGGTTTACTTAATGGAATGAGAAGAAGGGGAACAACAATGTGATTCCTTAGGAGGAGTTTAAGGTAGCCTTTCTTAATTGGTTCTTCCCACTTGAGCTATGGGAGGGAAAAATGATGGAGTGCATGAATTTGAAGCAAGGTTCCATGAGTGTGAGAGAGTATGCCCTCAAATTCAACCAACTCTCTACATATGCTTCATAATTGGTGGTCGAGCCAAGGTCTAGGATGAATAAGTTTGTGATGGGTATATTCAATTTGGTGAATGATGAGTGTCGTACTACCATGTTGATTGGTGGTATAGATTTATCCCACCTCATAACTTATGCAAAACAATTGGAGGGGGAAAATTTGAGAAAGAGGAGGGGTAATAAGGCCAAGAGGGTCGTCTTCAAGGTCCCAAGGGTGGCTGGTTTCATCAAGGACAAGGGTCTTCCCATGCTCCTAATAGGAGGTTTGCTAATGATAACCCTAGGGCCCAAGTTGGTGGTGGTGTGGTGCCTAATATTATATGCCAAAGATGTGGTAAAGGTCATAATGGCCCATATTTGATGAACACTAATGCTTACTATAGTTGTGGAGAAGTGGGTGACAAGATGATTGATTCTCCTTGTAATCAAAACAAGGGTAGAGATAATCGTCCACAAGACCGAGGTATAAATGCGGTTCCTTTGGGAAAGGAGGTCAACAAGGTGATACCCAAGGCACAATAGGTTCTATGCTCTTCAAGGAAGGTAAGGGGTAGATGAGGTGCCCAATACAAGGTAGTCTCCTAAGGTACAATCAGTTTTATCCTCTTCAAGGGAGGCAAGGGGTAGATGAGGTGCCTGATGTCATCACCAATATGTTAAAAGTCTTTGATTTTGATGTGTATGCATTAATAGACCCGAGTGCCACTCTTTCTTTTGTTACTCCTTTTGTTGCCAAAATGTTTCATGTTGAACCTAAATGATGTGGTGGTCAAGGGTAGGTTTATTTCTTGCATTAAAGCTCAAAAGTTAATTTTTAAGAAGTGTCTTTATCATCTTGTGAGGGTTAGGTATGTTGAGTCCAAAGTCCCTCCTATAGAGTCAGTTCCAGTGGTAAATGAGTTCCTTGATGTCTTTCCTAATGAGCTTCTCTGTGTTTCTCCCAAAAGGAAAATAGATTTTGGTATAGAATTCCTTCTCGATACTCAACCCATTTCTATTCCCCCTTGTCGTTGGCCCATCGGAGTTGAAGGAGTTGAAAGAACAATTAAGGGATTTATTGGAGAAAGGTTTTATTAGGCCTAGCCAATCACCTAGTGGTGTACCATTGTTGTTTGTAAGAAGAAGGATGGTTCTCTTAGAATGTGTATTGATTACTGACAACTTAATAGAGTCACCATCAAAAATATGTATCCTCTATCAAGGATTGATCATCTTTTTGACCTATTTAGAGGGGTTAGTCACTTCTCTAAGATTGGTTATTTGTGTGGGTATCAACAAGTGAAAGTGAGGGAGTGTGACATCCCCAAGACAGCTTTTCAGACTAGGTACAGGCACTATGAATTCATGGTTAAGTCTTTTGGGTTGACCAATGTAGCAGCTATCTTTATCGATCTTATGAATAAGGCCTTCAAACCCTACCTTGATTTGTTTGTGGTAGTATTTATAGATGATATCTTGATCTATTTCCATAGTGAGGATGAGCATGTGGATCACTTATACCAAAATATGAAAAATACGAGTTTTGGTTAAAAGAGGTTGCCTTTCTAGGTCATGTGGTATCAGGTGATGGTATTAAATTGGATTGTAAGAAGATAGAGATAGTTAGAAATTGGCCTAGACCTTTGACTCCATCGGACATTAGGAGCTTCTTGGGCTTAGCGGATTACTACTGGAGGTTTGTGAATGGGTTCTTTTCTATTACTTCTCCCATCACTAAGTTGACCCAAAAGAAGGAAAAGTTTGTGTGGACTGATGAGTGTAAAAAGTGTTTCCAAACCTTAAAAGATAAGCTTGTCTCTACTCCTATCTTGTCTTTACCGGAAGGGTTGGAAGGGTTGTTGTGCATTGTAATGCCTCATGAATCTATTTGGGTTGTGTTTTGATGCAAAACGATAAGGTGGTAGCTTCTGCCTCTAGACAACTTAAGGTGCATGAAAAGAATTATCCTACCTATGATCTTGAGTTCGCCAGCATGGTATTTGCTTTGAAAATTTGGGTTCATTACTTGTATGGGGTTCATGTTGATGAGTTCACCGATCATAAGAGTATCCAATATGTGTTAACCCTAAAAGATCTTAACATGAGGCAACGAAGGTGGTTAGAGCTTCTTAAGGATTATGATGTGAGTGTGCATTATCACCCCGGTATGACTAATGTTGTGGCCGATGCTTTATGTAGGGTGTCTATGAGTAGCCTAGCACATGTTAATGATGGGGGCAAGAAGGTGGCTAGATTGGGAGTTAGGTTTGAGGAGGTTAATGGTGGTATTGTGGTTATTGATGGCTCTAAATCTTCATTGATTGAGGAGGTAAAGGCAAAGTAAGATCTTGACCCTGCCTTGTTAGAATTGAAGTCCTTGGTGATAGATGGTAAGGTGGAGGTTTTTCTCCAAAGAGGGAGATGGCACCCTTAGATACCAAGGCAGGTTGTGTGTTCCTAGTGTAGATGACTTGAAATAGAAAATTCTTTATGAGGGTCATAATTCTTCCTACTCTATTCACCCCGATTCTACCAAGATGTACAGAAATTTGAAGGAAGTATTTTTGTGGGGTGGCATGAAGAGAGACATTGTTAAGTTTGTATCTGGTTGCCATAATTGCCAACAAGTTAAAGCTAAATATCAAAGGCTGGGTGGCCTATCCCAAGATATAGAGATTCCTACTTCTTGGAAGTGGGAGGAAATTAACATGCATTTTGTGGTTAGGTTGCTTAATAGTAGAAAGCATTTTAGCTCCATTTTGGTTATGGTTGATAGAATGAAAAAGTTGGCTCATTTCCTATCGGTTAAGACTACTTATGGGCTGAAGATTATGCTAACTTATACATTCATGAATTTGTTGGGTTGCATGGGGTACCCTTGTCTATCATATGGGATCATGGTGCTCAATTAACTTCTCAATTTTGGAGGTCCTTCCAAAGAGGTCTTGGTACTAAGGTTAAGATTAGTACAACCTTTCACCCTCAAATGTATGCCAAGCCAAAAGAACTATCCAAACTCTTGAGGATATGCTTAGAGCTTGTGTCTTAGAAGATTAGTACAACCTTTAACCCTCAAATGTATGCCAAGCCAAAAGAACTATCCAAACTCTTGAGGATATGCTTAGAGCTTGTGTCTTAGAGTTTAAGGGTAGTTGGGATGATCATCTTCCACTCATTAAGTTTGCTTACAATAATAGCTATCATTCTAGCATTGATATGGCTCCTTTTGAGGCTCTCTATGGTAGACATTGTAGGTCTCCACTTGGATGGTTTGAGGTAAAAGAGATGGCTTTGTTGGGTCCGGATCAAGTTATGGAGGCCATGGAGAAGGTAAAGTTGATAAGGAAAAGGTTGAAAATAGCCCAAAGTCGTCAAAGGTCCTATGCCGATATGAGGTGAAGGGATCTTGAATTTAAGGTTGGTGATTGGGTTTATTTGAATGTTTCACCCATTAAGGATGTGGTTCATTTTTATAAAAAGGGTATGGTTCATTTTTATAAAAAGAGTCCAAAATTTTTGGGTCCTTGTAGAGCATTGAGGAGGATTGGTAAGGTGGCCTATGAGTTGGAGTTGTCCAATGATATGAATATGGTTCATTCGGTCTTCTATGTGTTTATGTTGAGGAAGTGTATGGGTAACCCTAGTGCTATTATGCCTCTTTATATTGTGGGAATTGTTGAAGACAATTTGACTTATGAAGAGGTTCTAGTAGAAATTTTTTATAGACAAGTGAAGAGGTTGAGGAACAAAGATGTTGCTTCCGTTAAGGTTCTTTGGGGAAACCAACAAGTTGAAAGTGCCACATGGGAAGCCAAGGCAGACATGCAAAAGCGATATCCCTATCCCTTCCATTCTACTCAAGCCTAACTTACTAAAGTCCCCTATGTGATTTCAAGTCTTATGTATCAGCTGTTATGTCATTTGCATGCATTCATGTGTCTATTGATAAGTTCATGGTGATTTTGACACTTATATTGATATTTCAAAAAAATGGTGTTTAAGTGCATTATTGCATTCTTGTTGGGGCTGATTTCTTCATGACTAATCTTCTTATATATGTTTCTTTGATATTTGGGGATGAATGTTCTCAAGGGGGAGTTATTGAAACGCCCTAAAAAGTGCCCGAAAATGTGCCTCGAAAATGCCCATAATCGTAATTTCCATATATCTTAAAATTCGTGCCTGATATCAAAAATGCGACTTTATATTCACGATCAAGGCCTATAATTGAGTGGAATATAGGTTTAGCCTCGATTTTAGAGCAATAATATCAAAATTTTATTTTTCAAAGTTTGCAAAAATCAGTGGCGAGCCACGCCACACGTCACGGCCAGGGCGTGGATGAGTACATTTTTGTTGCCAATTTTTTTTAGTTTGACCTAAGGCTTTGAGACCTTGGACCTAAGCTTTTTTATGCATAAAAACACCTATACTTGGTCATTTTCAATCCCATTTCATTCAAGACATTACCCAAAATTCTCTCAAACACTTAGCCAAATATTTCACTCAAAATCAAGTGTCACAAACTAATTTCGAATTTTAAGGAATTCATTCAAGCTTCAAGTCCTCATTCAAATTATCATTAATGAAATCTCCAAAGTTGAGATATGTGGGTTTCAACCATTGGGTTCTTTCACCCATTGTATCCAACCTTCCTTTTTGAGTAAAAGACATGATTTCAAGTTGATTTATCTATAGGTATTTCTTATTATGTATTGATTATGAACTATATTGGGGTTTCATAAAAGTGTGACTATTTAAGCATATTTTGAGCTATGAATCTATGATCTATTTTGATATTTGATGAAATGATTCAATGTATGTTGCATAAGGGTGTTATCAAGTGTTGGTGGGTTGATTTACATTATGTTTTCTTGCATGATCTCACTTTTGAATTGCATAATTTTGAACTACCATTACACACCTACCAAGTGTTTGATAAAATGTCCAGTTTAGCATTCTTGAGTTATTGGTGATCTAATGCACGACCTATAAGTCAAGTGACTATTGATGAAGAAAGAAATATATGAATGTGTTGATTTCATGAAAAGTATCTACAATATTGCAAGTTGACCACACTATGTTGAGGGGGTGCTATGCCTCAATCACCTTATCGGGGGTGCTAGGCCCGTACTGCCTTGTTGAGGGATATATACCTTGACCACCTTGTCGGGGGGTGCTAGGCCTGTACTACCTTTTTGAGGGGTATATTTCTTGACCACCTTGTTGGGGGGTGCTAGGCCTGTACTAGCATGATAAGGGTTATATACCTTGACCTCTTTGTCAGGGGGCACTAGGCCTGTACTACCAATTGAGGGGTAGATACCTCAATCACCTTCCAAGGGGGTGCTAGACCTTGGATCCCAATTACTAAGTCACTTGGTCTATATAAGCATGTTTTACTTTAAGCATTGATCATGCATGCCATTTTGCTAATATACTGTCTCTTCCTTTTGATTATGCATGCTGATTATGTTGCTTATCACTTGTTGCATTGCATCCTACATACTTAGTACATTTAAACGTACTAACACATACTTTATGCCTATATGATGCTACCATGTCGGAACTGGAGCTTCATTTGATCATCCTCCTCCTTTACTTCCCTTAGTCCCTTTATCCTTATTTCTATTCTCTTATTGTTGTTTAATTTCTTCCACGACCAAGGATGTGTGATGACATGCTAAGAGGCTTGTTTGGGGTCCCTTTGGGTTCCCATTCGTCATGTCACATCTAGGACCTAGGCTTGGGTTGTGACAATTCGCTACTCGATTGACCCCTAAACTATGTCATTTTGACACCAATAACTGTTGCTAACTCCCTTAGAGCTAATAAAATTACTCTTATTATAACTCAATCTCATTCACTCCAAAACTCTCTCAAAAAGTCTAAGTGTTTTCTCTTCAAGGGGATTCACCATTAAAGTGTAGGGTTTCAAGTTTAATAAAGAACAACAAGGTCAATTCCTTAAATCACTTTTTGAGTTTTTTCACCTAGGTATTTGGATTTTCATCCATGGACCTATCTCATCCATAGAGACCAATCTGAACTCCACTTTCTCCTCAAGATTTAAGCATAAATTCTACAAATTTTGAAGATTTTATTTCAAATGCTTGAATTATGATAAATACTTAATTACTTTACTCAATCATTTAAAAATATGATGATTTACAAGATTCACAAGGTTTTCAATCTATTTACAATGAACTTCAATTACATGTTAACTAGGGTTTATGAAATTAATATGGTTCCCCTACTTATGATTTAATTTGATCCAAATTACCTTATTTTACATAAATTTCATTCAATTCAATGATTTTTTGCTCAATTGTCCTTGAACCCATATTTTGTCCTAGTTTCTATGTTAAGCTATAAATTTATAAATGTGATTCCAAGTATGAAAGTGTAACACCCTAGATCTTATGCTAGGACCCTATAACACCCCATATCTTACAGTTCTAGTACTATATAAATGAAAAGTGATATGGCTTTTCAAATTAGCACAAATTTGAAAAGTGATTAAATCTCAAATTAGTGGGATATATGTATGTCTAACACTAAAGAGGGTCAAGTGTAAATAAGTTTTAAGTCAAATTGAGGAGGTCATGACCTTAAACGAGGTAAAAGAAGTGAGGTACTTGTAGGACTTAGGAAGCTAGAAGGTCAGTCACCCACAAGCTTACCTTAAATATGATAGCTAAACGGAGATGAGATCCGACGCCAAATCTGCTCAAGTTCGATAATGAATAAAGTCAGTGTTAAAATTGTAACTTGAGCCCATGTTTTACCATCGTAAATGAACAATACAATGGGCAGCCAAGGCCCATCAACTTTGAGACCCATTTAGGCCCAAGTGTAAGGGCCAAGCTACTGCATAACCAGCTTATTAATATGTGTTAATATGTTCTCAAAATCTCAAGAGAAATTTGGCCAAAGAGACCCTCTAAAAGGGCTTAAAACACAATCCCTTAAGTCATTTCACTTTGGAACAATTTTCAGCTTCCCAAAGAGTCTTTTTTCTCTTTACTTCATTCATAAAGCAGCCAATAAAACCATCTAGGGTTCTTGAAAGAAATCTAAATCTTGAAGGCTAAGGTAAGTGGAAGTATCTATGTATTTGATATACTTTTCCCATGAAAAACAAGAAATATATGCTAGTTATTCTTGTTAAAATTTTGGACAGCATGTGTTTAGAAAGTTGCTACACACTTGTCTTTTTTTTAATGACTACCCTATCATTTGTAGGCTGGATTATGTAGAGAAGCTTATGTTGTTAACATGGTTGAAGTTATAGATATTAATCAAAGGTTGCTGCCCTAATTTTGTTTCTCTTAAAAATGAGTTTTATTGTGCTATCTTAAGTGTGATTTTGATTAGAACTTGTGGACTGATGGATGGAAGGCTATTGCCTCACATCTTTCATGACTACTCTGGTACTGTTCTGGGACTGTTTTAAGGCTGTTGTTATGTATAGATGTGTTGAGGATAGTTTGGTTAAAGTCTGGATATTTTTGAATTGTTGACATTGAGATATATGGAAATGGCGTAAGGTTATGCTACCTGATTGCATGTCATGTGAAATTTGTGTGTGCTGTGAATTATGGACTATTTTCAGCATGTTATGAACCTAAACTAGGCTGTATACACCATATATATGGAATGGGTGATAGACATAGATGCTTAGGGGTGGAAGGGTTGAAATAACGCCGTCAGGTCGATGCTTACGAGTTGTTGTCCAAAGTTTATTTTTACATTAGATTGGACTGCCAAGAAGAGTTTCTTAGCTGCTAATACCAGTATTATTACAAATCTAATGTAGATCATTATTTAAGGGAAAGGTAGGTTACTTTATGGTAATAACGAGGTCATATATCGAGGTATGTAAGGCTACTCAATTTCGTATTACTTGTCATGAAATCTAGATTCTTCCTTGGAACATAAAGGAACTTACCAACTTCGACATAACTACTAACCGTGTCTCTACTCTTTCACATGTTCATATGCTCCCATATATATTCACCTTCAAATCTACATACATACTTAGATACCAAGTTACATGGGTTTTTGTTGCTAAATAAACTTCACGAGTTGTTTCATCTCATACGCATTTCATTATCTATGCAACATACTCTTTTCATTGTTATATTGTCTTGTATAATTATTTACATATCACATGCTACATCTACAGTCCTATATCTCCAATATTATAACCACCAAAAGAATCATCTCAAAGGCAATTGAAAGGTAAAAAATATTGCTTATTGATAGGTGGTAATCCGAGCGGCGAAGAATCACCTAGCCAGGGTCGATCCTATCACGGGCTAGCCTAAGGAGTGAAACGAAAAGCCTAGCTAGGGCTGATCCCAATATAGATTTACCACTGATCAGCTGGTCATTTGTATTACATGACGTGCATAGATTATACAGTAAAGGTAAAGTAATAAAAAGAACATAAAGTAAATGATCCCACAGTATAAATAAAGGTGGTCTCTTATCCTACCCCAGTGCATAGTTTCATTTGAGTTGTTACTACATATATAGTATTTCCTGCCTTACATATTTAGTATATTATCTGGTACTAACGTCCTTTATGGGGGACCTGCATTTCATGTTGCAGGCATAGGTGCTAGTTGTGCTCCCAGTAGGAGTACAAGATATCCAGCTGTAGTTACCAATCTCCAGGTTTCTTTAGAGCTTTGTGTGTCTAGAGCTTATATTTTTTTATTGTATAGTTAGTCAAGGTGGGGCCTGTCCCAACCCTTATCCGATGCCTACTTCCATCACCATAAGGTCATATATCTCATATGCCAAGCAATAGGACTTCAACAACTCAAGAATCAATAACCGGATATTTCATCAAATACATAGTGGGTGTTGTAGACTATATAAATTAAAGTATGGTCATGTCTCATACTTTAGACAACGTAGCCCCAATGACCTAGCCATATACATTTCCTTTTGGCTTGTTATTACTGCTTACTTTCTTAAAGGCATGTTGAATGAAGAAATTTCTTGTAATATGTATAGAAAGTGCATGGATATAGGTTGGTTCTCCCAAGCCTTATTGGCAATAGGTGCCAATTCGCCTAATGGGACTTTAGGCGTGACAAACCTAAGCCATTTCATATATGTGTATAGGCTCAACTTGATAATCTCTAATGTGGTGAGATAAATTTCTAGTTATTCAAAGTTAATTACATATTTGTTTAGGGTCATGAGGAATCTCTTACATCGAGTCAAGACCTAAGGATTCAAATTGGCTATGTTTTGGTATGAATTCATATGAGGGTCAACTTCAAATTATCATATATATTAGAAAGTAATGAATTAGGTGACATACTACCTACTAAATTGTAGGTCTTTGAATTAGTTTTCCAACGTATCAAATTTTACCTCATTTTGATTTCAATGTAAGAAGTTATGACCGTGTTACTAAAGCCTGTTTGGGTCGTCAAAAAGGGCAATGGTCAGTTTGATCACCTAATGAATTTGGCACATAGTCGAATCGCTCTATAAAGTTTTAAAAACTATCAAAAATGGAGATCCAAAGGTCCCATTTGGCATACCACAGGATGGTTTGGCGATGGGACTTTGGACTGCCAATTTTGATGGCACACTTCAAAACATCAATTTTTGAACTTCAAATGATATTAATACTTTCCCAAGCAAGGGTTTAGACTCATATTACTCACATACACTCTTGTAAGACCTTTCTAGCCCTAATTCTCCCCTAAATATTCCCAAACATCTTCCATTCAATCTCAAGCTTATCAAGAACTTATTTTGGATCTCAAGGACTCAAGTGAAGCTACAAGTCTTCCTCCATTTTTCCTTCATGAAAGTCTCAAGTTAAAGGTATGTGGGCTTTATTCATGGGGATTCTTCCACCCATGAAGCCAATCCTTCTATCTTTATCAAATTTCATGATTTTAAAGTTTAATACTTTATGGGTAATTCTTATTGTACATTGTACAAATGATTTAAGTTTGAATTCTTCAAGTAATGATTTTATTATGCTTAAATACCCTTAGTGTTTGATATTATGATAGATTGTATGATTTTCATGATTTGAACCTAGGGCCTAATCATGACCGGCGAATGGGGAACCCGAAGGAACCCCAAACAAGCCTCTTAGCATACCATTACATGTACTTGGTCGCGGAAGCAATTAAATAGCACTAAAAGAATAGAAATAAGGGAAAAGGGACTGATGGAAATTTTCATAATATAATAATCAAGAGACAAGAGAATCAAGGCCTATAGCATAATTACACATCATCTCCAACAACACTTCTACTACACAGATACTTAGCGGGGGCCAAGACAAGCAACCAGACTTACCCTCATAGACAACATACATCAAAGAAAAATAGACAACATACATCAAAGAAAAGAGAGAGAAAGTCTCAATACATAGCATAAGATCAAAAATATCACCTTCGGAATGAAGGATTCACCAAATAAATTGAATAGATACCACTAGCCACATGGAGGATGATGACCAAATAGAGCTCCGATCCCTATATGGTAACATTATGTAGGCATAGAGTATGCGTAAGTATGTTTAAATGTACTAAGTATGTAGGATTAAATGCAACAAGAGATAGGCAACATAATTGAAATGCATAACGAGTATGCTTTAGTACGTTTGAATATACCAAGTATGTAGGATGCAATGCAACAAGGGATAGCCAACAAAATCAAAATGCATAATCATGAGCAATAGTTAGCATAATAACAATATGACATGTATGAATGATGCTTGAAGTAAAACATGCTTGTATAGAACATATTACATATATAAGAAGAGACCATCAACATAGACCGAAGATACTAGCACTTCAAATCCAACATTTAGCACCCCTCGGAGGGTGATCAAGGTATATACACCTCAATTGGTAGATGGACTTCACACTCTCCATTGTAGTGGTCAAGGTATCCACCCCTTAACTTGGTTAATGGACTTCACCCCCTCCATCATAGTGGTCAAGGTATCAGCCCCTTAACATGGTTAATGGACTTCACATCTCCATCATAGTGGTCAAGGTAAACACCCCCTCAACAAAGTATGGTAAACATACAACCCTATGGATATTTTTCAAGAAATCATCATAATATTACATTACTTCCATCACCATAAGGTCATATATCTCATATGCCAAGCAATAGGACTTCAACAACTCAAGAATCAATAACCGGATATTTCATCAAATACATAGTGGGTGTGTAATGCTAGTGTAAAACCATGCAATTCAAGAGTGTAATCATGCTAGAAATATTAATGTAAAACCAACAGTAGATACTTGGTAACACCCTTAAGCAATATACATCAAAAATCCTTTATCAAATCTCATAATAGATCTTAGATTCATAGCTCAAAACATGCTAAAACAACCATAATTTCATGGAACCCCAACACAGTGTGTAGTGAAATTCATAATAATTAAGACCCATAAGTAAGTCAACTTTAAATCATCCAATTTTAAGTAAAAGGAAGATTGGGTATCATGGGTGAAAGGAACTCCTGAAAGAAACTCATACACATTTGCTTTGAAAAATAGCTTGATGAAGATTGGAGATAAAGATTTGAAGCTTGAATAAGAACCTTGAGATTAGGATGTGTTTTGGGACTTGAAATTTTGAGATGAAATATTGTCTAAGTGTTTCAGAGAGTATTTGGGAATATCTTCAATGATTAGAGGGTGAAATAAGGTTAAGTATAGGTATTTTCACATGTGATAAGGTTTAGGCCCAAGACCCAAAGGCCTTGGACTGTAATAAAATAACTGGACAGAAATAAGGCACTAACGCGCCCCAGCCGCGTCGCTTAAGGGGCACATAGGCACACTATTTTTCGTCAACTTGGAAAATTGAAATTGTGAATCGTTCGCTCTAAAATCGGGGTTAAACCCATCCCCCTCTCAATTTGACCCCTTTAATAAGAATATGAAGTTTGATTTTTGATATCATACACGAATTTTGAGATATATGGAAATTATGATTCTGGGCATTTCTGAGGCACATTTTCGGGCGCTTTTGGAGTTGATTCATTTAAATATACCACCAACATCTAAGGTGATTGAGGCATCAACCTCTCACTTTTATTAACTAGGTATTAACCCCCTCAATTTGATTAATGAGGTATCAACCCTGAGGTATCAACCCCCCTCAATTTGGTTAATGAGGTATCAATCTCCTCAATTTGGTTAATGAGGTATAAACCCCTCAATTTGGTTAATGAGGTATCAACCCCCTTAATTTGGTTAATGAGGTATCAACCCCCTAAATTTGGTTAATGAGGTATCAACCCCTCAATTTGATTAATGAACATCATCCCCTCCATCATAGTGCTCAAGGTGTAGCACCCTCTTACCAACGCATATCCATCTTAGAATTATATAGATATTTCTCATGAACATAACTCATATAATCATTCCATTCTTCATTATAAAGTCATTCAACTCCTAAGACATGCATTGGACCTTCAACAACTCAAAAAATCATAACCGGATATTTTATCAAACACTTGGTAGGTGTGGAGTGCTAGTGTAAAACCATGCAATTCAAGAGTGAAATCATGCAAGAAAATTCAATGTAAAACCACCCATCAATACTTGGTAACAACCTCAAGCAATATACATCAAAACCCTTTATGAAATCCCACAATGGCTCATAGGTTCATAGCTCAAAACATGCAAGAGTATAGATCATAAAATAGTAAAGTCAATGCATCTTAAGATCATGTAAATCAGCCCACCAACATCATGGTAAAGCCCCATCATGGATAACTTGTAAATCATATTAAAACTTCATAATAGTTCATAGATTTCATAGCTTGAATCATCTATAGTCTCAATAGACAAAGATCACTATATAGTATATGCTCAAAATAGGTATTTATGCATAATCAACAAAATTTGACAAAACCCCAATATATTCATGCTCATATTTCATAATAATAGATACCCATAAGAGATACAACTTGAAATAATGCAATTTTTATAAAAAGGAAGATTGGGCTTCATGGGTGATAGGAACCCATGAATGAAATCCACATACGTTGACTCTGAAGAATCCTTGAAGAAGATTAGAATTGGAGACTTGAATCTTGAATGAGACCCTTAAGATCCAGATGAGATTTGGACACTTGGATTTTGAGAGAAATATTAGTCTAAAGGTTTGAGAGAGTATTGAGGAAAGTCTTACATGATATAAAGGTGAAACAATATGGAAAAGTATATGTATTTTCATATATAATAAGGCTTATGCCCAAGACTCAAAGGCTTGGACTGGACACAAAAAAATGGACAAAATTAACACACTGGCGCGCCTTTGGCATATCGCCCCTGGGGCGCGTGAGGTCATTGGAAATCACTCACTTTGTTTTTTTGAATTTTGATACGGTTGCTCTAACATTGGAGTTATACTTATTTTCCACTCAATTTTGACCCCTGAAAAAGAATATGAAGTCAAATTTTTGATATCGTGCATGGATTTTGAGATATGTGAAAATTATGAATTCGAACACTTCTGACTCACATTTTTGGGCACTTTTTAAGGTCATTTTAATGATACTAAAGCCATGCACTTTATGTTTCCATGAAAGTTATGAAAGAACTAGTAAATTTTAGTTAGATTTCATGATACCCAAATCGAGATTTTACTTCAATATTGGTGGATTGATTTGAATGACTTCAAAATAAATTGATTTTACTTTTCCCATGTCCTTTACTTTGGAATTGCATGGTTTTAAGCATAAGTACACATACCCGCCATGTCTTGATCAAGATATGTGACAAACTTCTATGTTGATGCAAGTCTTATTGTAAGATATGGGAATTATATATATTGAAAATGTTGAAGGGCCATTAAGCATGTTGTGATCTCACGAAAATGTTATGAATGTTAAAAGTATTGTGAAGCCATTTTTCCTTGATTTTAAGAAGCTTGGTTTAGATGAGCTACTCTATGAAAATATTATGATGCTTTGCCTATTATCATTATAAGTGTGATTTGAGTATTCTTTTGGGATTGTGACCTAGCATTGAGCGAACCAAGGTAGGTAGCCATTGTCCCTTAACTTTGTTTCCACCATAGGTTGTGAATTGCTTGTTACATGACTAACCACAAAAAGGGGGAGTTCCCATAGGGTACATGCCACTTAATATTCCAAAAGGATGCATTTCCCATAAAGCTTCTTTCCTCTCTTATTCAAAAAGGGTGGTGTTCTCATAAGGCTATTACCTTGTAATTTATCGAAAAAGGGGAGTTCCTGTAAGGTAACTAAATAGAGTACTATTCCTGCAAGGTATTTATGAAGCACTTATCAAGAAAGGGGAAGTTCCCGTAAGGTGAGTGTTTAATTTACCTTGGCAAAGTAGACCACTCCTTTGTTCAGTGTGGAGTGAACACCAGGATTCCAAGTAGTAGCTCACTTGATCTTATGTGTCAGTTATAGTCCCTTTCCATCTAACGATGGTATGGTTTATGATTTAGATATCCCCATGCACGTTTTGGCTAAAACATTAATTATTCATGTTATATTGAGGTTACATCAATTCACTATGAATATGCATATTGTCTAATTGTGGATTATGATTCCTTGTTGCATTACACCCTGCATACTTATTATATTCCAAGTACTAACGCATATAATTTTCCTACATGATCTAACCATGTAGGGACCAGAGCTCCAATCCTTCCTCTTCCTCCATATGGCTAGCCAAATCATTTGAAGATTCTTATTAGTGAGTCTTCCACTCTAAGGACAATATCCACTTTACTTTCATATGCTTGTTAAGACTTATTTATTTTTGAATATTTATCTTTTTAAAGTGAGCTGCGGAGATGTCTTGGCCCCCGTTCCATTTGAATGAGAGGTGTTGTTAGATATGGGAATGTATGTAATGAGCTTGACTCTTGTTATGATTATGTAATTATGGAAGATCTCCCTAATTCCTTTTTTCCCTTCTATGCTTCTTGTATGCTGAAGATGAGAGGAAAGTCCCAAGTCCCTAAAACATCCCCATAGTATGAATCATACTTACCCGCCCCTTAGACTTTATTTGTTATGTGATTCATGCAAATCCTCTTCCCTATAACATCCCCATAGATTGATTATAAAGTCTAGCTTCCCTTAGAATAATTTGTTACTTGTTATTTAATTACGCTTCTGCATCCTAGGATGTGTAAATAATATGCTACCAGGATTGTTTGGGTTTCCATTCATCATGTCATGTCTAGGCCCCAAGCTTGAGTTGTGACAAACATCATGTCAGAGCACTAGATTAGTAAGTGGTCCTTAGAAATCCAACACATCATATCAAGTGGAGTCTTGTTCATGATTGTGAAGCGCACCACAACTATGAATAGAAGACTATATGGATTTTTAGGAAATGGTGCACATCTTAATAATCTATGCCATGCTTTACATTTAAATTAAGGTTCTCTCTTCATAGCAGATGATATTTTGCTCTTTTACATCAAGCCGCCAAGAAAAATGCCACAAAGAGCTCTTACATCCCTAGGTGATCCGGCACCTCCAGTTCCTCAAGCTCACAAATAAGAAGTAGGGGTCACACATGCCGACTATTGAAATTTTATTGCTTTGTTAGCACAAGCCATGACCAACCAATTATACAAAGGAGCCCAAGCTCCTTCTGTTCCCATCTTGGCCTTTAGAGTAAGAGATTTTACGAGAATGAACTCTCCTGAATTATATGGCTCCAAAACAAAAGAGGGCCCCCACGAATTTATTGATGAGATGCATAAAGTGCTTAACATCATAGGGGTGAGTTCGCAGGATATGGAAAAACATGTGGCCTACCAACTCAAGGGCCTTGCACACATTTGGTTTACTCAATGGAGGCTAGAGAGGGAGAATAATGATCCCATCCCATGGGAGAAATTTAAAGACACCTTCCTCAACCATTTCTTCCCTATTGAATTGAGAGAGACAAAGATGATGGAATTAATAAATCTCAAACAAAGATCTATGAGGGTGAGGGGATATTCCCTTAAGTTCAACAAGCTCTCTAAATGTGCTCCTCACTTGATCACCGACTCTAGGGCAAGAACGAATAATTTTCTCTCGAGGGTATCCGACTTGGTGAAAGAAGAGAAGCACTAGGTTGTTAATGTATAATTTTCTCTCGAGGGTATCCGACTTGGTGAAAGAAGAATGTTGCACCACCATACTCATGGATTATATGAACTTGTCTCGGTTCATGTCTTATGCCGAATAACTTTAAGCGAGAAGCTTAGAAAGAGGATGAGTGGGGAGTCCAAGAGGGCTCGGAATGATAGTGGTTTTCAAGGTGCTAAGGGAGGTCATTTCTAATAAGGCCCCTAATTCCATGGCTAGGGGTCCTCCAATGCTCAAAACCAAAGTGTTGCTAATGATAGTGAAACGCCCCAAAAAAAAGTGCTTCGAAATGTCCATAATCGTAATTTTCATATATCTCAAAATTCATGCATTATATCAAAAATCCAACCTTATATTCTCGCTTAGGGGGGGAAATTGAGTGGGAGATAGGTATAACCCAGATTTTAGAGCACCCAAAGCAAAAAATAAATTTTGCTAATTTTTAATTTCTAAAGAGCATCCAAGCCCTAGCCGCGACACACCAGGGGCACAGAGCAGTACAAATTTTGTCTCATCGGTGAAGTTTTGGACACGGAGTAGCCAAATCACTAGCCGCGATACACCAAATGTGGACCAGTGTTAATTTTTCCTTAATATTTTTGTGTCGGCCAAGGCATTAGGGTCATAGCCCCATGCCTACTTATGCATAAAAATACCTATACTTAGCCATCTTTCAACTCTATATTACTTAAAACCCTCACAAAAACCTCTCCAAGACATAACCAAATATCTCAAACCTAATTCAAGGATTTTAAGCTTAACTTTGGCACTAAAGGATTCACTTCAAGCTCTAAGTTTCATTCAAGCTCATCTCAAGAAAACCCAAGTTTGAGGTATGTAGGATCCATTGGGTCCTTTCACCCATGGACCCCAATCTTTCTTTATGAAAATTGCATGTTTTCAAATTGTATCATCTATGGATATCTCTTATTATCGATTATGAATATAAATTTTGTTGGGGTTTCTATGAAATGTTGATTGATTATGCATGACTACCTATTTCAATCTTATATCACAAATTGGTTTTGTTTATTGAGAGCATGCATGTTTTGAGGTACAAAACTATGATCTAATATGAGATTTGATGATGGATTTCAAAGTACCCTACATGAGGGTTTTACTATATGTTGGTGGGTTTATTTGCATTGAGTTTTCTCATATTATTTCACTCTTAAATTACATGATTTTGAACAAGAATTATGAACCCACCAACTGTTTGATAAAATGTCATGATCAGAATTCTCAAGTTATTGATGATCTATTACACAGTTTATATGTCAAGTGACTTTATGATGATTAAGGCTTTCAAGTATGTATTGAATTCATGAACAGTACCTATGATGTTGCAAGTAGACCACACCATGTTGAGGAGGTGACAAGCCTTAATCACCTTATTAAGGGGTTGACATGCCTCAATCACCTTATAAGGGGGTGATATGCCTTGTATTTGAAGTAGTATCTCACTTGGTCTATGTTAGTTAAGGTCTCTTCCCGTACATGTGATATGTACTGTGCAAGTTGTATGATTTACAAGCATGTTTTACTTCAAGCATTGATCATGCATGTCATATTGAAATTATACTTAACCATTGGTTATGATTATGTATTTTGACCATATTGGCTTATGTCTTTTTGCATTGTAGCCTACATACCTAGTATATTTAAACATACTAACATGTACTCTATGCCTATATGATATTACCATGTAGGGACTGGAGCACCTTTTGATCATCCTCCACATGTCTAGTTTGGTACTTTGGAGATAAGCTTTGGTGAGTCCTCAAGTCCGAGTATATTATCTCTATTAATATTTCTTTATGTTTAACACTTGCTACTGTGAGGGTAAGATTGGAAAGTGTCTTGGCTGCCGCTCCATTCCATGTTAGAGGTATTGTTGGATATTAAGATGCACTTATGCTATGAGCTTGAATCTTCTATGCTTTTATAAATATCTAAGACTTCCCATAGCCCTGCTTCCCTTTATTTATATCTCTTACTGTTGTTTATTTTGCTTCTACGACTAAAGATTTGTGATTGATATTCTAAGAGGCATGTTTAGGGTCCCTTTAGGTTCCTATTCGCCATGTCATGTCTGGGCCATAGGCTTGGGCCGTGATAAACTTGGTATCAGAGCACTAGGTTGTTAATGTTCCTCGAAATCCAGCACACCACATCAATTAGAGTCTTATTCATGGTTGTGAAGCGTGCCACAACTATGAATGGGAGGCTATGAGGCATTGAGGAGTTCAATTAGAGTCTTATTCATGGTTGTGAAGCGTGCCACAACTATGAATGGGAGGCTATGAGGCATTTTAGAAAATGTTTCACTACTTCATTGTCTATATCATAATGAATGCTCTTTTCTCTTCTAGATCATGTCGATTCATACAGGGAGAATAAGGAGAAGCTGTACACCCGAGGAGCACCCGACCCCTCCTGCTCCTCAAGCTCCTCAAGGTGAAGGGGTAGCCCAAGATGAATTATGGGATGCTATTACAATATTGGCTCGTGGAAGGACCAATAAAATTAACTAAGGGGCCCAAGTCCCTCATACTTCTACTCCGGCTTCTAGGGTGAGGGATTTTACTAGAATGAACCCATCGGAGTTCCATGGATCCAAACCAGGAGAGTATCCCCAAGAGTTCACCGATGAGGTGTAAAAAGTGTTATCTATCATGGGGGTTATTTCTAAGGAGAATGTGGAGTTAACGGCCTACCAACTCAAAGGTGTGGCCCAAGTTTGGTTCACTTAATTGAAATCAGAGAGGATAATATTATTCCTTTGGAGGAGTTCAAAGCTGTATTCCTCAACTGATTCTTTCTTATCGAGCTAAGGGAGGCTAAAATGATGGTTTTTATGAACCTTAAGCAAGGTTCCATGAGTGTGAGGGAGTATGCCCTCAAGTTTAACAAGCTCTCCATGTATGCCCCATAATTGGTTGCTTAGCCTAGATCAAGGATGAACATATTTATGTCGGGAGTGTCTGAATTGGTTAATGAGGAGTGTCATAACTCCATGCTAGTAGGTGATATGGATTTGTCTCACCTCATGACATATGCCGAACAACTAGAGGGGGAAAAGCTTAGAAAGAGAAGAAATGGTGAGTCTAAGAGGGCTTGTTTTGAAGGTGGTCTCAAAGGTTCCAAGGGTGGCTAGTTTCCTCAAGGCCATAAGTTCCAAGACCAAGGGTCTTCGAATGCTCCTTATAGGAGATTTGGTAAAGATAATCCAAGATTCCAAGGTGGTGGTGGTGGGGTGTCTAATCTTATGAGCCAAAAATGTGGTAGGAACCATAATGGCCCATGTTTGAGAAACTCTAGTACTTGCTATGGTTGTGGTAAAGTGGATCATAAGTTTATTGATTGTCCTCATGCTCAAAACAAAGTTAGAGATGGTCGTCCACAAGGCCAAGGTGCAAATATTGGTCAAAGGGCAAAGGGAGGCCAACAAGGGGGTAATCCAAGGCAAAATAGATTCTATCCTCTTTAAGGAAGACAAGGGATGGATGATGTTCCCGATGTCATCACCGATATGTTAAAGGTTTTTGGATTTTAATGTTTATGCATTGATGGAAAACTATGATCTAATATGAGATTTGATGATGGATTTCAAAGTACCCTTTGGATTTTAATGTTTATGCATTGATGGGCCCAGGTGCCACTCTTTCTTTTATTACTCCTTTTGTTACCAAAAAGCTTCATGTTAGTCCAAAATTGTTATGTGGACCTTATAAAGTATCAACCCCCGTTAGTGAGTCCATTGTTCCTAAAAGAGTCTATAGAAATTGTCCCATGTTCATATTGCATAAAATCTTACCTTTTGATTTTGTTGAGTTAGATATGGTGAATTTTGATATCACTCTTGAGATGGATTGGTTGCATGAATATTATGTTTCTATTGATTATAGAACCCATATGGTTAAATTTCAACTCCCTAATAACCCCGTCCTTGAGTAGGAAAGTCACGATATGGTGGTCAAGAGAAGATTTATTTCTTGTCTTAAAGCCCAAAAGTGGACTTCTAAGGGTTCTCTTTATCATCTTGTGATCGTTAGGGATGTTGAGTCTAAAGTCCTTCCTATTAAGCCAGTTCCAGTGGTTAATGATTTTCTTGATGTCTTTCCCAATGAGCTTCCCAGTGTTCCTCCCTTAAGGGAAATAGACTTTCGTATAGATCTCTTTCCCAATACTAAACCCATTTCTATTTCCCCTTACCATATAGCCCCAATGAAATTGAATTAGTTAAAGGAGCGATTGAGGGATTTGCTAGAAAAAGGTTTCATAAGGCCTAGTAAGTCACCTTGGGGTGCACCAGTGTTATTTGTGAAGAAAATGGATTGTTCTCTTAGAATGTGCATTGATTACCAACAACTTAATAGAGTCACCATAATGAACAAGTACCCTCTGCCAAGAAATGATGACCTTTTTCATCAACTTCAAGGGGCTAGTTACTTTTCTAAGATTGATCTCTAGTCTGGGTATCACCAAGTGAAAGTGAGAAAGTGTGACATTCCCAAGACATCTTTCTGTACTAGGTATGGGCACTTTGAATTTAGGTTTATGTCCTTTGGGTTGACTACTGCACCAACTATATTTATAGATATCATGAATAGGATCTTTAAACCCTACCTTGACTTGTTTGTAGTGGTATTTATTAATAATATCTTGATTTATTTCATATTGAGGAGGAGTATTTGAATCACTTCAGGGTGGTGTTGTAAATCTTGAGAGAGGAGAGGTTGTATACTAAATATGAAAAGTGTGAGTTTTGGTTGAAAGAGGTTGCTTTTCTAGGGTATGTGGTGTCAGGTGATGGTATTAAGGTGGATCGTAAGAAGATGGAGGTGATTAGAAATTGTCCTAGACCTTTGACCCCATTGGACATTAGAAGTTTCTTAAGTTTGGAGGGTTTTTACTGGAGGTTTGTGATGGCATCTCTTCTATTTTAATGATGTTCATGCTCCAATAAGAAAGCAGTCACCATCAACAATTAACCTAAATGAAGGTTAGGGTCGAATCCATAGGGAATATAGGGCTTGACTACAAGAATTCACTCTCAATCATTTCGAGTATCTATAACTAAAGTCTTTAAATGGAGGGGGATTTGTGATTTAAAAACAAAAGTAAAATAATTACTATGCTACTATGCGAGAAAACACTTAACTTTGGGGACAACTTGGGAATTGTGTTCCCCATGGTTCGTTGACTCGATTACCCTAGATAACATAACTACAGTTGGAACTTCATATGTAGGATGGTAATTTTGGTTCTTCTAGCCCTGTTTTGAAGGTTAATATTGAATTTCACCATGGTGCTTGATCAGCAACCATGGTGTGCCAACTAACCATTACCTATTATCCCAGTCAACCTCCCCTTGGTCAGGTTTGGTTGATTAGATAAGAACACATCAATCAAATCCCATCATATACTTTTTTTTCTTATTCGTCACTACCTTGGTCAGGATCATGACAATAGGCAGGGTTTGGTGTTGGCCACCACCACACAACAATCATAATGAAGTGATATAGACAATATATGCAAAACCCTAATCATAGAAATGCAATAAATCTAGGTCATCTCAAGTCAACTACCCATGGTTTCCACAACCCCAAGTTGTGTGTGCTTAGCTACTCAAGGCTAAGGCAAAACCAACAAAAATGTAAATACAAGATATAGTTGAGAATTTTACCCAAAGCAATGAAGAGTGATACATCACAAGTTGCAAACCACAATCTTGATAGATTAAGAATGAATATAATGTTTGATTTGTCTTCCCAAAAATGGGTTTTCCAAGAGAATGAAAAGCTATACTAAACCCTAAACTATTCTAGAGAGAATATTCAAAAGCTCTATTCAATGTTCATGTTTTGAATCTCCCTTCAAATAAACCCTAACATAAAGTATATGTAGTAGTTACAAATTTAACCCTAAAAGTTACACAAAAAAGGTAGCTGGCAGCAGGTACGTCTCGCAGGCACGACTCGTAGGGTGACCTATGAGTCATAGTCAGGGTCTCATATCAGGCACTTACCATTTTGGACATGGCTATTATGACCCACTAGTGTCTAGGCCATCAGTTTTGGCCCAAAATTTTAGCTCTGTTTGTTTCTATGATTCCACCTATATGAGTCCTATTGAGACCGATAACTCCTAGGGTAGCCTCATAAAGCTGACCTCCACTTAGCAGATTTTTGATTTTTTCTCTCTAATTCTAGGTACGACATCACCCTAGGGCTTGTAGCTTAGGCTACAACTTGTAGATGAGCTCGTATATTCTGCAATTCAGCAAAATCTATAATTTTTTTCCAAAATCATGTCGACCTACCTTTTCTGCAATAACAACACAAAAAAACATAAAACCATAAAAAGATGCATTAAGTACTCACAAAATTCCTTGTTTTAGGTATCAAATGTGTTGTATTTTGGCAGCACATCACATTGTTTCTCCTATGACTAAGTTGACACAAAAGAAGGCAAAATTTATGTGGACTGATGAATATGAGAAGAGTTTCCTA